>ML794202.1:79782-123578 GCA_009831015.1 Picea engelmannii | reverse complement strand
CCCAGGGTGGGGAATGGTCCGGACAGTTACTCCTCGAGGGCAGACTCATTCTCTCCAGGCTACACCTTGTTTGGTGTCGGAGGAATGGCCCAGGGTGGGGAGTAGTCCAGGCTCAACAATCAGGGACAGTTATTCCTCGAGGGAAGACTCATTTGCTCCAGGTTACACCTTGTTTGGTGTCGGAGGAATGGCCCAAGGTGGGGAATAGTCCAGGAAAGTCATTCCTTAGGGAAGACTCATTCCCTCCAGGTTACACTTTGTTTAGTGTCGGAGGAATGGTCCAGGGTAAGGAATGGTCCAAGCATTTCTCAAGGGCAGACTCATTCTCTCCAGGTTACACTTTGTTTAGTTTCAAAAGAATGGCCCAGGGTGGGAAATGGTCCAGGTTCATAAATCAGAAACAATCCTTCTTCCTTGGTTGAGAAGAATGGGGCAGATAGCCCAGTGTTGATATTCTATATTGAGGGCATACATTCTTTCAGACCTCACAGATGTGAATGAAAGATTGGCCCAGATGATTATTGTTGATACTCTATACTGAGGGCAGACATTCTTTCAGATCTCACAGACGTGAGTGAAAGACTGGCCTAGATGATTCAGTTTTATCATAACCTCATTTCTATGCAGATGAAGACTACTGTGGTGGCAGACATTCTTTCATATCTCACAGATGTGAGTGAAAGATTGGCCCAGATGATACAGTTTTTATCATAACATTGTTTATATGCAGGTTGTTATTTGTTATGAAGGACATTTTGTGATTGTGTTTCACAAAGTCTGAGTAGTTGTGTGCTACTGGAATAGACACAGGTGTGTTCTATAAATTGATATTGTACCAGTTGTCATAGGAGATTATCCAGTCGGATAATAATGACAGGTGCTCGTGGTGCTACCAGTTGAATGGTCTGTTGTGCTCAAGACCATACCTCCCTAGCTAGGAGGGAGTGTTAATATTATGGTAGCTTCGGGAGGTATGAACCTCTATTATGACCTATGACGAGATTAGAATCCTCCGGAAGGAAGCAAAGAATTGAAGGAAACCCTAGACAGGTTGTTGACTGAACAAATATATTTATATTGAATTTATTGATGCCCAGAAGGAGAAGTCGGCCCAGTTAGACTGGCCAGGTCGGCCCCAATTAGACTGGCCAGTCCACTATAAATACAGGGCACCAGTTTCATTATTTGTCATCTCAGCAGTTGCAGAGAGAGCAATATATGCGCAGGCAGTTGCAGGCAACAACAGTTTGGTGTGCAAGTTTCTGGGAAAGCTGGGAAACTGGTGCGCTAGCTTTTGGGTGGGATCATCTGTTCAGTTTTGTTTCTATTCTTTTGCTTTGTGCATTTAGCCTCTCTTGGCTATTGATTGCAGACGAAATTCTCTTCTTGGTCAAGGTCAAGGTGCTCGGAGGGTGGCTTAAGGCCTGTGGTTGGGTGACGAGGGTATCGTCAATGGTTAAACGAGCACAATCCTCTATATTCTAACAGGGACAAGAACATATAGTATGAAAACTTATCAAATCCTTATATGGCCTTAAACAAGCACCGCGAGCCTGGTATGAAAAGCTAACTGAGCATCTTCTGAAATTGAATTCCAAGCACTTTAATCTTGATGATGAAACTATATTTGTCAAGAATGTTGGAAAAATTGTTGTATATATTGTAGTGTATGTAGATGATCTATTGATAACAAAGAAAAATGAAAGCTACATTGCATCCATAAAAAAAAAAAATTGAAGAAAATCTTTGAGATGACGAATTTGTTAAAATTTTGATATGCTCGTTTAACCATAGACAATGTCACATCATTGTCACCCAACCATAGGCATTCACATATGCCACCCCCGAGCACAATAACCTTTAGAATGTACCTCTACTAAAATAAGCATACCTTTACCAAGAGAAGTGCACAAGAGAAATACCATAAAGACTGAGAATACTCCACAACAACTATTGCACTACTCTCTCCAGACTTGCACCATGCTCTGTTGCAGTTGTTGCTCATTAGACTTGCGCACTCTTTTGTTGCAGTTTTTGCTCCTTAAACTTGCACACTAGCTGAGTGAGTGTATCCCAATGAGCTAGGCACCTCCCTATTTATATTAGCATGTCCAAGTGACTAGGGTTGACTTCTCTTTCTGGAGCCTTTGAATACTTTAATAATATTCTCTTTGAGCCGACTTCTCTTCTAGGGTTTTCACGCCTCTATTTAAGGGTTCTCTTACTCCCAAAATATTATATTCTAAGTATAAAGGTTACACTTGGAGGTTAATACCTCCCGTAGCTACCAAAACATCAACACTCCCTCTCATCTAGGGAGGTATTAACTAATATGTTCTTTATGTAATGGTCTCAAACACATCCATCCATTTCATATGGCATGGGAAAGACTCACATGATCTTGCATACCATTCTACAAGTAGCATCACCATAGCCACACAGGCTATCTCATGATCAAACACATCATGTCACAAGTATCACAATCATAGCCATACAAGCTCTGTCATAGTCACACACACAAACTATCTGATGGTCATGGCACAATCATGCATCTAGGGACTCATCAACACATGTAGCATCTCTCTAGTGGGCATAGCCTCATTGTCCTGTTAGACCTTATGTCATTACAGGGATTTCATCTAGCTCACACATATCTAGGCATCTAGCTCACACGGAACTAGGCAACCATCCAGTTCACATGGAATATGGAATATGCAGTTGAGCTAGTTCATACAGAACTACGCTACTACTTAATCCAAATGGAATCTAGGAAACTGCAACTCGCCAGCTCACACAGAATCTATAATACCCCAAGGACGAGCCCAAGTTATATCTATGTATTGTAAACATGTTTTGTAGGCTAGTGAGCCGAGCAATTGTAAGTTGGTAAGCTTATGTGCAAGAACGTCGGAGAGCCTAGGTGTTAAAGGCCAGGAGCCTGTTTTGTACATGTAATTATGCACATTGTTAATATAAAAACATCGCTACGTGTAGACAGACCACGAAGAAAGAGTGATGGGGGACTAAGATTCCACAAGGTTAGACAAGGGAGGGGGATAAGTATGTGGGCCTAGGGGCTAAGCTAGGGGGCTTACTTCTAGAGGAATAATATTTTAATATTAATTCTTGAAGACTAAGGTGGACATGATATGTTTTTGTTATCCTAAGTTCCTGGAAAGGGTACGTAGGATAAATGGAGCACATGCAGCTCCAGGAAGACAAGTGTCGACCTAGGATCATGCAGTTAAAAGTTGAAGCGTCAGTTGTGTTGGGAGTTTGCGGGGATCTAGGGTGTCTGAACTGTTTTCCCTCTGCGTCTGCCTCTGCATACTTGCGCACAGTGAAGGAAACCCTGACGGGAAGATGGTTTGTTGATCATTTTTCCATCCTCCACCTAAGTTCATTATATCCATTCTCCCATCCTTCATCTGAACCCGAGACCTCAGTCGTCTGACCTCTGCATACCCTCATGCATCTCTGAAAACAGAAACTGTGAAGTCTTCCTGTGTTGCTTTCTGTGACGCCCGACGCAATTGTAGTTGCTTGAGCCGTGTTGTGAATTAGCATTAGGTTGTTTCCTTTTGGGTGTCCATAACTGTTTTTCCCTGTTGTTGTTGTTGTTGTTATTGTTTTTGTTGTTTTTGTTGTCACCCGTACCCGCCTGTAGCTGAGTCAAAGACTAGTTAAAGAGGCAGGTTGCCAGGCTTGTGAGAAACTCTCCCAGGTGAGAGAGTTTGTTGGGAAGTGAGTTCTCCTGGAAGGGAGTCCCGTAGCAGCTAACGTACTCTGAGACTTATGGTCTAGCTTGTTGATGAAGCCCAAGGTAAGGGAGGGGTACTAGTCGATGGACTTGTATTAGTGAAGGTGTATCCTCCTGGGGTGGAGTAGGCATGTGGGGAATGAGGGTTTGTGGGTTGTGGGCGTAAGTGGCTCATGGGATAAAAGATCCTTCCTGTTGCTTTGTACAACTTACTTGTTTTCCTTTCCAAGCCTATAATTCCCTTACCCGGTGGAGTTTAGTCCCAACTCGAGGGTGACCTACTGCTGAGAGTGATGAGAAGAGCGGTCTAAGGCTGAGAGGTTCGTGGAAGGTCTGCACGCAGTTGGTGGATTTACTCCAACTAAAAGATAAGTATCATTTATGTGCTTAATTATGTATTTTATGCATGTTTTTTTATGCTTGAATGTTATCATGTATTTCGTCGCGTATATGAATTACGGTTAGTTCCATTGATTTTGAACTGGTAGCTGTAATTTTGTGTTTATTGTGTTATTTGTTTTATTTTGATTAAAATGCATATATTATATAAGTGTATATTTTGTGTGGTATCATTACCCGGTCTCTGGAGGGTCGGGGATGTTACAATATTTGTCGATGATGTTACAAAATCTTCCATCTAGTTCATACAGAACTAGTAAACTCGCTAGCTCACACAGAATATGACATCTAGTTCATACAGAACTAGTAACCTCTGGTTGGCACACCAAGAAACCGGTCCATAATGACTAGGCATCTAATCACAAGGATTAGGCAATGTAGTGCACACACACTACCCATCTAGCCCAAGGCTAGGAAACACCTCCAACCACACAGGTTGGCCCTCCAACTTGAAAAGTTGGGAAACTTTCCAACCCCGAAGGCTCGGCATTTGTTGTGTGTGAGGTCATACTGACTACTGCCACAGTCAGTAACGTGCCTGTAAATGACCACTCGTTTTTGCCACACTCTACAAGATATTGCCCGAAGAATCACATATGTGACTCGTCACTCCTTTTTACGAGGGACCTCCTTCTGGACCACGCCAAGCTTGTCCATGAAGTACACAAACTTCACCCTTGACATAGGCTTCAACACATATTTTATCTACTCATATGTAGCGACATGTTGGAGCTTCATTTATCCCTTCAACACAATATCTCTGATATAATGGTACTTGATCTCAATATGCTTGTGTGTTTCATGAAACAATGGGTTCTCTGATAACTTCACACAACTCTGGTTTTCGCAACAGATACAAGTCACCTTCAACTTGAGATCAAACAATCCTACAAGAAACTTCTGAATCCACCCTACTTTGTTGCTAGTTGAACACACTGCTATATACTCTGCCTCAGTCGTACTGAGTGCCACACTAGTCTACTTCCTGTTGAACCATGAGATCAAAGCTAATTCCAAACTGAAGCAACATCCATATGTACTCTTCTGGTCTGTGACACTATCGGCCCAATCTGAATCAGTATAGCCTTGTAGTCTTATCTTATGATCTGAAACATATCAGAGCCCATAATCAATTGTACCTTCCAGGTACCTCAACACATGCTTTGTTGCAACCAAGTGAAAATGTCTTGGTTCAACCATGTATTGACTCAAAGTGTTCACAACAAAGCATATATCTGTCCTAGTGTTCGTCAAATACATCAAGGAACCAATAATATGCTTGTACATGGTGACATCCACTGTCTCTGAAGAAGTATCACTCAATAACTTCAAGTTCATCACCATCGGTGTGGGCATGGATTTACAATCCATCATATCAAATCTCTTCAGGATTTATACCACATATTTTCCTTGGAACAGGAAAATCCCATATGGTTTCTTCCACACCTATAGACCCAAAAAGTAATGCATCCTACCTAAGTCTTTCATCTCGAACTCAAATACAAGATTTATCTTGCACTATGTGATGAGATTCTCATTCCCTATTAGAAACAGGTCATCCAAATATAACAATGATATCACTAGTCCTCAATCCACAACCTTGTAGTAAAGGTTGGAATCTACTTTACTCTTGATAAATCCCAATCTCATTAGGAAATTGTCTGATCTGACATATCATGCCTTGGGTGTCTGCTTAGGCTCATACAAAGCCTTCTTCAATCTACAGACATGAGACTCCTCATGTATCTTGTAGCTTCTCTATGTACACTTCTTCTGGATACTGGAGCAAGTGTCTCATCATAATCTTCTCCCTCTTGCTAGGAGAATATTTTGGCCACAAATCAAGCTTTGTACATCTCTATATTGTTATCTGCAACATGCTTGATATTTTAGATCAACTTGGAAGTCACCACTGACTTCCCTTCTGGTCTCGAAACCAAGGTAAATTCCATATCCTAGTCCTTCTGACTCGCTTCCCCCTCGATCATTGAAACAAGGGAATCTTCCCAAGAGATATTATATCTCCTTGAAGCATTTGAAGCTTCAATTTAACCTCCACAACTCATGGCCCATGTATGTCCTGGAAGATGTCTCTCTCTCCCATCTGAATCTACAGAGGAATACTTTCTAAATGAAAGTCTCTAAGCAATTGACTCTCTCTAAAATCAAGCTCACTCTGAGTCTCCATGATCCCTTTGAAGCTTGACTCCCTATGAGTCTATATAATATTTGGAACCATCTGCTCCCTTTGTATGTGATGATATCCTCTGAAGTCTAATCTCCTATGAACGGTGCAGGGAAGGCTTCTCCTCCCTATTGGATCATAATGGATGACTCCCTCTTAACTCTAGCTCCTTCTAAGTTGGTACTTCGTGGGGACACCTGCCTCACCACTGGTGAAGCCATCTCCTCCTCCTCATGATATGGCTTATCAATGCCGCATATATGTATCCCTTTTGCATCCTGCAAAGTATCACAGGACCATGTTGGTCTCTTCCTGGTTACTGCAACGATTCTAGGTAGGCCCTTCTAGCTCTACTAACTGTTCCTAATGATCTGAGGAGTGATCAACTGAACTAGAGGGATTTGTTCGGTCATATTTGGAGCCTTATTATCTTTACAATCAATCTCCATATGAGATACTTTGTATCTCACAAAAGTATCCTTCTTTCCAGAAGGTTTTAACTTCGTCGTCTTTTTCTTTGGTACATGGATGTATACGATCATGAATACAACTTCTTGTCTGGATAGTCTGCTCTGTTAGGATATTTAGACACTTAGGAGTTAATTAAGATCTACCTTGTCTAATGTGTCGTTAGGTAAAAGTGTGTTTCTTAGTGTGTTTCTTAGTATGCATTTGTAGTTAGGAAATCTGATGGTCATGATATGTTCCCGACATAGAGTGATCTGACAGTTCATATTCTCCTCGATCTTAACGACCATTGATCTGTGGCTTAACACCTGATTGGTCCTTTATCTATATTTAAAGAGCGTGGAGGTTCATTTGTCGATGATCGATTGTCAGAAACTCTCTTGTAAAATCTCTCTGTAATTTTTTCTTTTGCATTAATAAACTGCTCCAAGTGGCCACGTTGGCTGGGGTCGTGGATTTTTCCCCATAGGGGTTTTACCATGTCAAAACATCGGTGTGTTGATCTTTGATATATTTGTGTTAGTGGTTACTGAAAGTGTTCGTCCTATGTTGGAATACTTGTGTTTTCGAACATGGTATCAGAGCCTATTGAAGACCCGCTCCTGTTGTAGATCGAGATCGTGAAGCCGAGTTGCCTCATCTCCATTTTCTGTCATTTTCGTACATTTCTGGGTTGAGGGGACTATTCCATTTCACTCGAAAATGTTTCTGTTTGCCTAATATACGAATATTTCAGTTAGATCCAGAGGTATAAAGCCTAAATACGCATTTTTTAAATTTTTACAGAGTATTATTTTGGTTTTATTTTTGTTTTATATTATTTGTTTCCGGGTTACTACTTATTTAGATCTATGTATGCTCTTTTCCCCGCACCCTGTGCGATATCGGAAAATCATAAATAGATAGGAAAATGTGCATCTTCCGGGTAAGCTAGCTGAGATCTAACCCTTGTTGTCATCGAGAAGTGAATTTTTTTTCTTATGTGAAAAGAGTTTTTTTTTAGCACGCTCTCCAAGGCCATCTTCCACAACAAAAAAAACAACACCCCCAATCCTCTTGCGAAACAATACAATATGTTTTGATAGCCCATTTGGTTAAAAGTTGTCTTATTAAGTAAGAGGTCTTGAGTTCAAGTCTCTCTTTTTGTTACTTTTTTTGAAAAAGTTTATGCTCAAATTGTAAAGTGTATTTCACTTCAAGTATAAAAGTGAATCACTATAAATAGCTTTGATATTTTATTTTAGAGTTATTTATTTTGCATGCAGCTTTTCTTTTATAAAGTAACTTCATTGTAAAAGTGATTCCCACTTCTTTTTATAAAAGTGTGTCACTTCATAAAGCAACTTACACCACCACATGGTCCTTTGGTTACTGTTTATGCATTTTTTAAAAGGGGCATAACTTTCACATCTGAAGTCCGTTTTTAGTGTCGTTTTTTTTAAACCGCACAATTTTTCGACATCTTTTCATCTAGATCATCTGTTTCAATTATTAAATCCATATTATCTGCATATTTAATATGTCTTCTATAAGTAATCTCTTGCTTACCAACACCAACTACTTCCAATGGAAATCTCATATGGAGGATTTATTAAGAAGTAAAGGTTTGTACCAGATTACCTTCAGAAAGGAAACAACACCCACTGATGCTGATAAGAAAGTCAAATGGGATAATAGGAATGACGAAGCACGTGGATTAATCGGAATGTCCATCTCTCCTTATTTAAGGTTCCACCTTCAATCAATTGATCAACCCAAAAAAGCTTGGGACAAGATTGAATCTGTGTTTGGTAAACACAATATTATTCGAGCACAACAGTTAGAAAATCAAGTACTGACTTTAATTCCAAATGATTTTTCTTGTATTGAAGACTATCTATCTAAGTTTAAAACACTTAGAACTTTATGTGAAGAATGTAAGATAAATATAGAAGAAGATCGTCACATCTATCTTATTTTTTCTAAGCTAGGTAGTGCATATTCTGTGTTTGTATCTACCTTTTATGCCATGCAAGAGGTTCTAGGGACAACTTATAAAAAAACCAGTCTTGAGAACTTTTGTGATGCTTTGATTAGAGAGCAAAATAAGCTTGTACAACTTGGAGTGATCACCACGGCAGGTACCTATAACAAAGCCTTATTCATCCATCAGACAGATAAACCCAAGAATCCCAAGAAGCAACATCCTTGCCAAAACAACAAGAAATATAAGGGTCACAAACCCACTCAGACAACTTCCGCTCCTAATGGTGACAAAGGAGCAAAATATAAAAGTAAGAAGACTGACAGACATTGCAACTTTTATGATAAAGATGGTCATGATGAGTCCAAATGTTTCAAGCAGATGACAGCTTTAGAAGTAGCAATGAAGAAGCACACCATCGATATTAATTCTACTACTACTTCTTCTTCTTATCATGGACATGCACTTTCTTCTTATGGTTTCTCCTTAAATACAACTTCTACTTCTTCTTCTAATGAGTGGATTATTGATTCTGGAGCATCTTATCATATGGCTAAGGATAGAGACGTATTTTATGCTCTAAATGAATGTAACACCAAGAAAATATTTATTGGTGATGATAGATCTCTTAGTGTTGAAGGATCTGGAACAGTTCAAGTAGAAAACAGTCATTTCAATGATGTATTATGTGTTCCAAGTCTTTCTTGTAACCTTCTATCAGTATATCAAATCACTCATTCAGGTGAAGGTAAAACCATAGAGTTTTCACCTCACCAAGTTATAATCAAGGATCTAAAAGATCCTAAGCATGTTCTTTCAACTATAATTGTTGATGATATTACTAGGTTGTAAAAGTTTGACAACTTTGGGTCAACATCTTTTTCATCAGTTTTTGTTTCTCATAGCGATGACTTGAGAAAACTTTGGCATGAGCGGTTTGGTCGTCTAAACTATCGCTCATTGCAGCAACTATGTAATCAATAGATGGTCACTGGTCTTCCTCTTGTTTCGTGCAGAGATGGTGTTTGTGTTGGTTGTGTTCTCGGCAAACATCATCAAGACAATTTTGAGAAACGTGCCTCTTGGCACGCCTCGATCCCTTTGCAGCGTGTTCACAGTGATTTGTGTGGTCCACATTCTTCTCCTTCAATTTCTAGGTGCAAGTATTTATTAACTTTCATTGATGAATTTTTCAGATGTACTTGGGTTTACTTCTTAAAACTTAAGAGTGAAGTTTTTGGCAAGTTTTTGGCCTACAAGGCCCTTGTAGAAAAACAATCTGGACATCAAATTCAAAGGTTAAGAACAGATAATGGAGGCGAATATGTGAATAATAATTTTACAAGTTACTACACTACACAGGGCATCCAAATGCAACACAATGTTCCATATACACCACAACAAAATGGTGTTGCTGAGAGAAAGAACCACACATCAAAAGAAATGGCTAATTGTATGATCCAATCTAAGGGATTAAGTCTAAAGTATTGGGCGGAAGCAATCAACTGTGCAAATTACATAGTGAATCGCACTCCCACAAAGGCTCCTAAAAATATAACACCGAAAGAAGCTTGGACTAAAATTAAACCAGATGTAAGTCACTTTCGTGTATTTGGCAGTATAGCATGGGCTCACATTCCTAATGAGAAAAGGAAAGCATTGCAGCCTAAAAGTGAGAAGTGTATATTTGTTGGTTGTTTTTAAGATGTCAAAGGTTATAGACTTCTTCAACCACATTGTAATGAAATTATTATTAGAAGACATGTTAAATTTGATGAAAGTATCTTGGTCTGCGAGCCTAATTCGACGTTTGTGCCTTCTTTGGCCTGCAAGCCTAATTCGACGTTTATGCCTTCTTTGGCCTGCGAGCCTAATTCGGCGATTGTGCCTTCTTCGGCATGCACACCATCTTCGGCGTTTGTGCCTTCTTATGTTCGGGTTTCTTCTTTAGATGATGACAGTGAGGATGAAAATCCACCTCCACCTACTCACCTTCCTCCAGATGAGTCCTTTGAATCTGAACCAGCTTCACCGCTTCCTAGATGGGTTCGTTCAACACGAGAAGCAATTGGTGATCTTGTCGATGATCCTTCAAATCAGCGTTGAACACGTTCACAATTCCAGTTAGCCTCTTCTCTTTTGGCTGAAGTTTCAAAAACTCATGATCCAGAGACATTTGCAGAAGCTTCAGGTCATCCAGATTGGGATACATCAATTAATGAAGAGTATCGTTCTTTAATGACAAACGATACTTGGGATCTTGTACCTCTTCCAAAAGGAAGAAAAACTGTTAGATGTAAATGGTTCTATAGAACGAAGTATGCATCAGATGGAAGTGTTGAAAGACACAAGGCTCAGTTAGTTGCCAAAGGATTTTCCCAAGTTGAAAAAATTGACTATAATGAAACCTTTGCCCCTATAGCCAAAATGAATTCTATATGCCTTGTTCTTGCCCTTGTTGCCTCACATAAATGGGAGGTCCATCAGATGGATGTTAAATCCACTTTCTTGCACAGAGATTTGCTTTAATGCCTCCTTCCTTATCCTATTGTGTCACTATTGTAAATCCTTCAAACTTATCCCAAGTTGTTCTTAAGGGGGGATGTTAGGATATTTAGACACTTAGGAGTTAGTTAATATCTACTTGGTCTAATGTGTCGTTAGGTAAAAGTGTGTTACGTAGTGTGTTTCTTTAGTATGCATTAGTATGCAATTTTAGTTAGGAAATCCAACGGTCATGATATGTTCCCGACATAGAGTTATCTGACGGCTCATATTCTCCTCGATCTTAACGACCATTGATATGTGACTTAACATTTGATTGGTCCTTGATCTCTATTTAAAGAGCATGGAGGGTCATTTGTCAATGGTCGATTATGAGAAACTCTCTTGTAAAATCTCTTTGTAATCTATTTCTTTTGCATTAATAAACTGCTCCAAGTGGTCGTGTTGGTTGGGGCCGTGGATGTTTCCCCATAGGGGTTTTACCACATCAAAACATTGGTGTGTTGATCTTTGATCTAGTTGTGTGAGTGGTTACTGAAGGTGTTCGTCCTCTGTTTGAATACATGTGTTGTCGAACATGCTCCATGTCTCAAACTAGAGACCATCTAATATGTTGCCTCCTGCAACCATCACTATAACTCCCCTCAGAGTTATCACCTGTGACCTGCCCGAAACAAGACCGAAAACAAGGGAAAACAATAGACAAGAATAATACTGCTATAATAATAATAAAAACAATAAAGAGAACAATCGTCACAGTAGCTACTTCTCGGAGCTATTACTTGTGATCTTCCTGGAACAAGAGTAAAAATAAAAATACAATAATAAGAAATAGGAAAAACACTCTTCTAGTGTTGTGACCAATCATTCCTTCGTGGTAACCTTCCCGGAACAAGAAACAAGAACAACAATATCTCCATGGTAACCTCCATGGAATTTACAAGATAATCTTCCCGAGACAAGAGAAATAAGAGAAAAAGTATTTCCAATATAATAGCATTTTCATAAGAACATATTTATGTTAACAATAATAATAAAAAAAATCATGGTAATCAACATATCATTACCAAGGTGACCTGCCAGGGAGCAAAACAAGAAATATCTCCTAGAGGAGATGTTAGTTCATCTTGCAAACAAGTACAATAAGCATTTATATCAATAGTACTCACATGCTACTGAGTATTCATTGTATCTAGCAGTATTAAAGCCTCTCAAAGATTGTTGTCACAACTATATTGTTTACTTGTAATGTAGCAATTATCAAACTTGATATGTGCAAATTGGAAACTTATCAATTTAATCAATCAAATCTGGAACCTAGAGTCTTATCTCCAAGAATGAGTGTTGTTTCTTTTCTTCTGAGTCTCCTTCACTTAAGATAACAAGTATTCTCTCCAATCTGTCCCTGTACTAAGACAATATGCTTTCTTGACAGAAATCTGAGTTAGGGAATATAATGCAAATAAAATCTAAAATCTCAACCTTAATCAATATAATATTTTGACTAAAGTCAGCTTATAACTTTAACTTTGACCAGAGGTTTGACTTCAACCTGTCTGACTCAAAAAAATCAACCTTGACTTTTTTGTTGACTGAGGGCACCAAAAGGTGTGCTAGGCTAGGGCACACTAGGACAACCAAGAATTAAACCCAACACTTCACTAAAAGTGCCCAACGAATTTGGGTTAGGGTTTGTTGTCGCTGCAAAACCAAAAACCCTAGCTTGAACTATCAGAAGAATGACAAGTGAGCTGATTTAGGGCAAGAATAATTTCAACATCCTTCAATGAGTTTCTCAACGAGCAACTAGAAGCTTCACTGGACCAGAGGAATTGCAACTAGTATTGCTATTGGCGCTGCAACTGGTGCAGTGAGTGCATTATGTCAAGGTGACCTCCTTTCTCCAAGAATCAACTTCAACTCGACCTTTAAATGCCAAATGCCTTGACCTAGGGTTTTATGAGAAAACCCTAATTTTCTCAACTTCAGAAATTTGTAGATTTGATCCAGAGGAAAGATGCGCCCTACTTAGATGACCTTCTTGGTGGGTTCAGTAAGTTCTCAAAGAGCTTGACAATGGGTGAAACTGGGGATCATATTTCCAGTGGTTAGAATGTTACGAAGGAAACCAAATTTGATTCCATGTTAAAATTTTGATATGCTCGTTTAACCATAGACAATGTCACATCATTGTCACCCAACCATAGGTATTCACATATGCCACCCCTTGTTACGAACATAATAATAAACAATAAATAATCATTTAATTAAATCAAGAGGCATGTACCTCTTCATCAAAGAGGCGCATACCTCCTCACCTCGTGACCAGTCAATGTTATATAGAAAATTGTCACGAGGGTATTGTAATCATCTTTTTTTTCCTTTTTTTTTTTAAATTCAATTTTCTAATTTTTTGTTTTAACTTGTAGTGGATGATTTTTTATGTTTCTTAATCTACCTTGAATTTTTTTCTTGGCAGCAGAATAATTTAATTTCTTCAATGGGATTTATTTTTAAATGGCCAAGGGTCAATTGGTGGTCAAGGACCAAATCAAAAAAAATCTGAGAAATGGAGTTTGTCCACAAACCAAATTAGCCAATGTCGAGGATCAGAAAAAAGAGGTTCTGATACCACTGTGGTATCAGAGCGAACCTCTAGCAAATGTGGGTTAAAAATGGTCCGTACAACGGCCACCTAAGGCGTCCATACCATACTTGTTTCTGCTGCCAGCTCACAGTCGTCGTACAAAGTACATGTTCGTAATTGTTCCACTACATCCATGTCCATACAGTTTCGTACTTGCTGCAATTTTTCCCACCGTACCCATCCACGGACTGGTCCGTTGTCATCCCTGTCCACTTTTGATTCCCTATCGCCGCACTCCCGTCCACCCCCAACCACACTCTAGTTTACCTGCCTGATCCAGATTATTTTCAGCACGAAATGAAAGCGGAGATATAATAAAGAAATGCACAGAGATATCGTGGATATCCAATAATATAACAGAAATGTATCAGAGATGCAACCATAAACACAAAGATACAGTAATACACGATTTCTATTAATGAAATAAATGTACAGAGACTGTAAAAATACAGAGTGAAAGACTCGCTAGAATGGTGGCAGCTTATCTCTGAGAAGAGATGTGACGGCTACTCGCATTCACAAAAAGATGATTACAATGAGGCTTTGAAGGAATTTTTACAATAACAGGAATGCCAAAAACCCTAGACATCCAAAAACCTAACCCTAGGAGATGAAGCGCCAAAAGTCATGTGGGCCTCGTTTGGGTAAGTTAGTACATCAACTTCCTGGGGTCGTAACATTTGCATATGATCTTCGTTTTAAGCGCATGATAGTCCATTGGAAAGGTATCATCGAGGAGATTCATTTTGGAGGCAATATCGAAGGAACTCCCATATTTCTCCCCGTTTTCCAAAAAACATCGTTTAAGGCCTCAAAATGGCCCCGGAAGTTAAAAACTGCTAAAAATAGTAAATTACCAAAATTGTCAGTAAACGATTTTGAGCCAGTTGGAAAAGGTGGGTGGCCATCGATATCCACCTGGATCAATCCTCCCTCCTTAAAAGGCAATGGTTTCCGTTGCATTGAGTGTCGGGGGAGAGGAAAAAACGTTTGTTGAATCTAAATCTTGGTGAGTTGCTTGCCTTGATGAAGACGTCACGCTACTCAATTTGTGGAAGTCTGTCACGACTCTGTTGAGGCTGAGGTTGTTCAACAAGTCGAGCTACATGAGAGAATGATGTGCAGAAGAAATCTGTGTGCTTTGCTGCAACCTTTTCGACCTGCTTCTGTTGAATAGAAGGTGCTTGGGGAGAGGTTGTAGTGGTTGCAGTGTCCTTTTATTCCCCTTTTGAACAGATTGTGAAGAAGTTGAATTTTGTAGTATGAGATACTACCTTGCGGCACTGTTTATGTGGAACAATAGTCGGAACTACCTATGGTATTCTGTAGAGATGACCCCCTAGAGAAACAATGACAATGCGGGGTCGAGACTCATAAACAGCATGGCGTCTCCACATATACGGCTGGCCCAAGAGAACATCAAAGACATCCAATGGGGAAACATCACATAATACCTCATCCTTGAAGGGTTGGATGTCGTATGACAATCGGCACTGCTGGCTGACACAAAGATCTCGTCCTTGGCAAAGCCACCCGATGTTGTATGGTTGCGGGTGTGGTGGTGTCAACAATCCCAACTATTTGATGACCTCTGCTGAGATAAGGTTCTTCTGGCTTCCACTATCAACAATAAAATACAGCGGGGTCCCCTTCACCCACATTTGTGAATGAAAAAGTCACTCCCCCTCTTCAGGATCTGTTGGTTCTTCTGGTTGAATTGTTGCGGTCGCGACAATAGTAGTGGGGTCTGCATCAATGATATGTCATTTACCAGTATTTTCAGAATTGGATTCTGAATCAGGGTTCGGCTCCTTGTCTTTGATCTTGGCCACCAATGACTGTTTTGAGTGACATTCATCGGTGTTGTGCCAGGGGCTTTGTGGAAATCGCACCATTTCCTGGTGTCCTTCTATGTCTTCCCGTGACCCTTCTTTTCATGTGGCTTGGACTGGTTTTTGGGAGACTATTTGTTAGGGCCATCTTTGTCATACTTTGGTTGTTGCGGATTTTCAAACCCGAACTCCTGTTTGTTCTGGTGCTTAAATTTATGCTCGATTTTAACAGCATATCGATAAGCAACACTGAGTGATGAGATATCCAGAAAATCCATTTCAGTTTGGATGTATATGTGTAGAGCCCCACGGTATTTCAGAACCAAATGTCGTTCGGAGTATTTGATACCCAACTTGGTGCGCAAGGTATGGAAGGTATTGGTGAACTCTGAAACTGCTTGGCCCCTCTCTTGTCGCAGTGTTGTCCATCTCATGTACTGGTCCTCATAGTTTCCAACAGGATAATATTGTTCCTTTACCGCATCCACAAAAAAATCTCAAGTGGGGTCGGCCCCATATATTCCAGACTCCTCTGTGGAACTTTTCTCCCAGTAAGTTTTCCACCAATGTTTTACATGGGAGAGAGATTTAAGGAGTGTGAAGGTGATATTTTCCCTGTCATAAAAATTATGAACAGAAAAATAACCTTCTAACAGATTTAACCATTTGTCTAGGGCATCCGCATCTATCTGACCTTCAAATACGGGAATATCAAAATTAACATGTACCTTGAAATGAGAGGTGCTTCCAAAGTGGTTGTTTGCTGAAGATGCACCTGTTGCTATCGGTAGGCATTGAAGGATGTGGAAAAAATGCTCCAGCATTTCGTCCCTCTGTCACGTGAGAGCTTGCCCAAGCAACAGATTGATAGAATCGTCTGCTTCGTCATTTTTCTTTTCTTCCACCATGAAGGGTTTCTTGGGCATGCGAGAGCGATTGTCTTCAAGAGAGACAAGCTCGAGACCCAACTTGCTATACTCAAACCTCATCGGGGACATGCACTAAAAAAAAACGATCAAGAATAGCCTGCTCTGAAACCACTAATCCGAATTATTTTCGGAACAAAATGAGAGCGGATATATAATAAAGAAACGCACAAAGATATTGCGGATATCTAATAATATAATAGAAATGTATCAGAGATGCAACCATAAACACAGAGATACAGTAATACACGATTTATATTAATGAAATAAATGTACAGGGATTGTAAAAATACAGAGTGAAAGACTCACTAGAATGGTGGAAGCTTATCTCTCAGAAGAGATGTGACGACTACTCATGTTCGCAAGAAGATGATTACAATGAGGCTCTGAAGGAATTTTTACAATAACAGGAATGTCAAAAACCCTAGACATCCAAAAACCTAACCCTAGGAGATGAAGCGCCAAAAGTCATGTGGGCCCCGTTTGGGTAAGTTAGTACATCAACTTCTCGGGGTTGTAACTTTTGCATGTGATCTCTGTTTTAGGCGCATGATAGCTCGTTGGAAAGGTGTCGTCAAGGAGATTCATCTTGGAGGAAATATTGAAGGTACTTTCATATTTCTTCCCATTTTCCCAAAAACGTCGTTTAGGGCCTCAAAATGGCCCCGGAAGTTTAAAACTGCTAAAAATAGTAAATTACCAAAATTGCCAGAAAATTATTTTGAGCCAGTTGGAAAAGGTGGGTGGCCACTGATATCCACCTGGATCACT
Organism: Picea engelmannii; assembly: GCA_009831015.1. Lineage (NCBI taxonomy): Eukaryota > Viridiplantae > Streptophyta > Pinopsida > Pinales > Pinaceae > Picea > Picea engelmannii. The sequence continues at coordinate 106,122 of ML794202.1, read as the reverse complement.
TCCACCACACTCCCGTCTTCCCCCAACCAGACTCCCCCGACAACTCCGTACGTCCATCGTCGTCTCTCGTCCTCCGCTCCTGGTCTCTGCATCACTTCCCGACCTCTCCAGTCTAGTCTTAACACCCAATTCTGACCATCGTAACCCTTTGCGCGACTTTTCATAATATATTAATATATATTATAATTATATTATTATATTATAATTATTAATAAATAATATTATAATTATATTATTATAATATATATTATAATTATATTATTGTATATATTAATAATATATATACTATATAAAATAAAAAAGAAGGTCTAATTGAAAAGAACTTTACAACAAAATGGTTAGCAATGATGAGCTCAAAGTAGACGTAAACAAATGTAGAGATGATGTCAATGGCGTAAGATACCAGCTCAACAATGTGGAAAAAACGCAAAAATACATGAGTAAAAAAATCAACAAATTACTAGAGACTGACAACAAAATTGATCGGTTAATACAACAAGGCGAAAGATTATTGGTGCTCTCCGAAAACGATAAAAGGGAAACAAAAAGAAGACTTATGAACATAGTGAAAAAAATGAACAATTAACGAAACGTGTTGAGGCCTTATTCGCAGAACCGTTAGCTTATCGAAGACCACCACTAAGTCCGAAAATACCATAAATAAATTCAGAAAATCAAGGAAACCAAGAAATTCCAAAGGAAAAATTTTTGAGAAATATGCACACACCCAGATTCCAAGATAGATATTACCAGAAATTTAGAAAGGGGTTATCAAAGTATGATGACAAGGACCATAGAGGAGTTGTTCTTTGGATAAACAAAATGGATAGAATTTTTGAATCAAACCCCCCGCTAGGTGAACGAGAGAAGGTAATGACAGCCTCCAACAGTCTAGAAGGAGAAGCTTATGATTGGTACCTTTGGTGGTCTAGGAAATGTGATGCATGATCCTTCCATTGGAAGAACTTCACAACATCCCTAGTTAAAATATTTCATGACGAAGAGGATGATGACATGTATAACAAGTTCATGCATCTCAAACAGAAGGGAAACATAAACGATTATATGCATGAATGGGAGGTGCTAGAAACAAGGCAATGCGGATTCACAGATGAGCAACTCATCAAAATGTACATATGTGGCTTAAAATATTACATATGTAGAGAAATTAAATTGTGGAATCCCAAAACTATCGAAGATAATAGACACACAGAAAGGCTAATAGAACAAAAAAATAAGTTCAACAAACCATTAGTCACAGACCCAGACAAGTTAAATTAATATTCAAATGATAGAACAAAGAAATACTCTGCAAGCAGGTTTAACAAGTATGTACCACCTCATTTCAGGGAAGGTGAAGCCAATCATTAGGATTCAAATAAATAATGCGAAATCAAATGTCGATATTGTGGAGACAAATGGTCGCCTAGTCACAAATGCAACAATAAAAAATTATATACTTGTGAAGTAGAGAAAGAATCAAACACATCTGAAAGCGATTCAGATAACGAAAGTGAAGAGGAAGGTGATGGCCCAAATACAGAACCAGAAGAGGCCATGCCTAAGATTATTGGAGATACTTCACACACACCTAGGAATTTTTTTTCCTAAGGTTTTCCCTATGTTTATTGGTCATTGTTCAGTCTCCTATAATTTAGGGAGAATATTCTCTTCAATTCACACTTCAATTTGATCAATTGAGTGGAGTCTAGATGCCACATTGGGATCATCACCATGCAGCATTGGGATCATCAGCAACTAATGCGCATTTTCCTTGTATCATCACCAGACTAGCGCATTACTCGTGATTCCCTGATCTCCTCCTCACTTCACTCTGTTTCAGTCAGTTAATTGAAGACTGAGAGACTAGTTAACTCAGACTAGGTGGCAGTTCACTCCTGTAACTGCCTGAGAGACTAGACTAGGTGGAAGTTTACTCATGTAACTGTTGGTGTGTCCAGGTCACTCTAGACCACCACTATGGCACATTGGCTTCTCCTCTAGTGTGCATTAGTTGAGTTATACTGAGTATATCATGTGTAAATTATCATTCATTCATTTGGTTAATGAGAATTCTTCCATTCTTTCTCATGTTTCTCTTTTCTCATATTTTCTCTGCAAACTGTGTATCTCATTTGCTAGCTAGATCTTTTCTGTGCAGGTTCAACACATTTACATGGTATCGGAGCCGATGAATTGCTAGGAAAAAGAAATACCAGATTCTTTTTGCAGGTATCGAAGATTGAAGACAACGGAAAAATGGAATTTCCAAAAGAATTCATTCTTACACCGTACAATTTCTTTGCATGGAAGGAGAAAATGATAGTGCATCTTCGAGGAAGAGGGTTATACAGGTTAACCATGGACATAGAGATTGAACCCACATCAACCATAAAAAAATTGAAGTATTTGAATCCAATTGATGAAGTGTTTGCAACTATTTGCAGTCTCATTTCTCCTGAACTCATCTTTCACATATCCTCCTATAAAACCCCCAATGAAACCTGGACCACCATGGAAGGGATTTTTGGCAAACCGGATGAGATGGGGGGACACATGCTCGAGGTGGAATATCTCACATTGGATCCAAAAACATTCGACAATCTCCAAGATTTCTTTACCAAATATAAGGATTTGTTGTTGCAACTCAAGGCTTGAGGGATTGATAAATATAAGGAGGAGAAACAAATGATTCTCACCATTCTCTCCAAACTTCCTCCGGAATACTCAGTGTTTGTATTCATATTTCATTCAGTTAAGCTCGCCTCTAGAGCCACCTGGAAGATTCCCTCTCTTGAGGTCTTCATTGAATCTCTGACACAAGAGCAGAATAAGCTTATCAACATGGGAAAAATCAAAGGCCCAAAGGCGCATGCACTTACTGTTGATGATGGTAGTGGTCATCAAAATCAGAAATCTAAAGACAAAGACAAAAGGAAAACACATGCAAATACAAAGAAGGAACGGTACTCAAACCCTTCAACGATGCCTCCGATCTAAAGGTGGAAAGGGAAGAAAAGGGGAGAAATGCACCTACTTCCATAAAGGATTCCATACATAATCCGCATGTGTGTAGAAACAGATATATCAAATGGCCCAAATAATTCAACAAAACAACCTTGGAGATCGCATCCCCGAGGGTGTCAAGAAGAAGAAGCTAGAAGATCAGAATCACAAGAAAGACAATTCTAGCCATGCTTTGATTTCCATCAACTCCTCTCTCGATGCTTGGATGGTAGATTCAGGTACATCACACCACATGGAAGCCACAAAAGAAATATACTTCATTGGACGCATGCAAAGGTCCTCCTATTCTGATGGGGGACAACTCTCCAATCGAGGTCACTGACAAATGAAGAATTGAACTCACAAACAGAAGCTTCGAGAATGTGTTACACGTTCCCAAACTTTTCGTCAATCTTCTCTCCATGTATCAGATGACAAAATATGACACCGAAAAGAGAGTCTTATTCACACCCGATGCAGTGGATATCTATGACATGAAAACCAATTCCAGGGTTGCTACCAGTGAGGTAAATCATCAATCCAAACTCTACACATTTTCTGAATTTATTGAACCATATTTTGCATTGTTGCTTACCCATGTTTATGAAAGTAGTAGGATATGGCACGAAAGGTTCGGGCATTTAAATTTTAGATATATGCAACAGCTTAACAAGAAGGGAATGGTTGATGGTCTACCTGACATCCACTTCTCCAAAGGAATTTGTGAGGGATATATTCTTGGAAAACACCCTCAAGAGAAATTCGACAAAGGAAAGACTCAAAAGGCTTCATCTCCTTTAGATATGATCCATAGTGACCTCATGGGCCCTTTTCCGCATCCATCAATCAGTAAAGCAAGGGACGTGCTCATTTTTTTTGATGATTTCTCACGCTTCACATGGATTTTCTTTCTCAGGGAAAAATCAGAGGTCTTTCAACAACTCAAAGATTTCAAATCCCTTGTTGAGACACAGTGAGGAAAGAAAATCAAAGTCTTCTAAATAGATAACATGGGAGAGTATGTCAACCATGAGATAAAAAATATTTGTCATGAGGCCAGGATTCAGTTGCAGTACACAATTCCTTATACTCCACAGCAAAACAGAGTTGCTGAGAGGAAAAATAGATCTCTAAAAGAGATGGCATCTTGCATGCTACATGCAAAGTCACTTCCATAAAGATTATGGGTTAAAGCACTTAATTGTGCAACCAACATCCAAAACAGATCTCCCCATAGATCTGTCAAGGATAAGACCCCCTACGAGGCTTGGAGCGACCTCAAACCAGAAGTGACCCATTTTCATATTTTCAGTTCACATGCATGGGCCAAGATTCCCTATGAGAAGAGGGAGGCATTTGATCCATAGAACACAAAGTGTATATTTGATGGATACCCTGACGGTGTCAAGGGATACAGACTCATTGATCTTTCCTCGGACCGGCTCATCATTGAGCGTAGTGTCCAATTCGAGGAAAGTGTCTCGCATGTACCTCAACAACCACATGTAGACACTTTTGTTCTTCCACCTGTCAGAGATGGTGAACATGCACATGTCGACTCTTCTTCAGATGAGAGTTCTGATTCAAAGGATTTAGATGATCTAGATATAGAGTTAATATAGTCAGATGCAGATTCAGTGCATGCAGATCCAGATGCAGAGCCAGAGCTGAGGCCCAAGAGGGCCAACACTACTCTTCAGGATGCAATAGATCTTGTTGGGGATCCAGCTGATACTAAGAGGACTCGATATGATTTCAAGGAGCCTCCTCTTGCACTCACTTCCACTGAACTGATGCCACCCAGACAACTTTTCTTGGTTCAGTATTCAGATCCATAATCCTATGGCGAGGCTATTGGAAATCCCTTTTGGGAATCCTCCATGCAGGAGGAGTACAACTCCCTCCTCGAGAACCAGACTTGGGATCTGGTTCCCCTTCCTGCAGGAAGGAAACTTGCCAGGTTCAGCTGGGTCTACCAGACCAAGAGCGCAACAGATGAACAGATTAGCAGATACGAAGTCAGGCTAATTTCCAAAGGCTTTCAGCAGGTGCATAGTATTGACTATGATGAGACCTTCGTTCCAGTAGCGAAGATAGATTCCATATGTTTGACAGTTTCCATTATGGCAGCCAAAGGATGGGATGTCCATCAGATGGACGTGAAGAATGTATTTCTTCACAGATATCTCTCTGAGGAGTTCTATATGGAGCAGCCGTAGGGATTTATGTAAGATTCATCTTTGGTTTGTCAACTGAAGAAGTCTATTTATGGGCTCAAGCAAGCTCTGAGGGCATGGTATGCCAAGATGGACTACTACTTGTTGTCACAAAACTTTGTACGTTGTAAGTCAGACACGAATGTTTACATGCTCAGGACGGTTGATTCACTTCTACTCCTAGTTTTGTATGTTGATGATTTGTTGATCATCGGTTGCTTGAATTCAATGATTGCTACAATCAAGAGGATTATGCATGACTTGTTCTTACTGACAGACATGGGTCCGCTGCATTTCTTCCTTGGACTAGAGATCATTCAGGATGCATCAGGCATAAAACTATCTCATGCCAAGTATGCACAAGATCCCTTGAGAGATTTCACACAACAGACTACAAGTCTTCCCTTACTCCTTTCCTATCAGGAGTCAGACTTGAGGATGGCGGGGACACTCCACTGATTGAAAGCACACAGTACATACAGCTAGTGCAGAGCTTGTTATATCTCACACACTCCAGACCAGACCTCTTCTATGCAATTGGAGTAGTCTACAAGTTCATGCAGGATTCACATGAGCTACATTGGGAGGCTGCAAAGTGTATCCTTCATTACGTACAGGGCACCATCACCTTTGGAATCCACTATGCAGCAGAATCTACATTGGACCTCATCGGGTTCACTGATTCTGACTGCGTTGGCGATAACATTGATCGCAAGTCCGCATATGTTTACTCACTCAGTTTGGGTTCTGGGCCCATCTATTGGTCGAGCAAGAAGAAATTTGTTGGTTCTCTATCTTCAGCCAAGGTAGAGTATAGAGAGGTAGTTAACATAACCATCCAGGGTATGTGGATACAACATTTTCTCACTGAGTTGGGCATTCAGTTTCATCAGCTAATCAACATCTGGTGTGACAACCAAAGCACTCTAAAGTTATGCAAAGATCATGTTCAGAGGCAGTGGATGAAGCACAACGAGATCCACATGCACTACATTTAGGACTTAGTACACAAGGAGATCATCGACATGTAGTTTTGTCCTTCAACAGAACAGACTGTTGACATCTTCACCAAGACCTTCACTGAGCAGAAGTTTCATTCTCTGCGTAGTCGTCTTGGAGTGAAGGACACAATTGCCTAGCAACTATCAGTTCTTCTTTTTACATACATTGTACTTTGACGGGCGGTTTTACCGTGAGGTTTTCCCTCTTTCCTCATTTATTTCAGTGTATCTTTTGTATTTGGGTACCTAACATGGCCTCGTTTTCGAGACCCATTATTTATCTTCACCATAGTGATGTTCAGGGGGGATGTTGGAGATACTTCACACACACCTAGGAATTATTTTTCCTAAGGTTTTTCCTATGTTTATTAGTCATTATCCAGTCTCCTATAGTTTAGGGAGAATATTCTCTTCAGTTCACACTTCAGTTTGATCAATTGAGTGGAGTCTATATGCCACATTGGGATCATCACCAACTAATGTGAATTTTCCTTGGGATCATCACCAGACTAGCGCATTACTCATGATTTCCTGATTTCCTCCTCACTTCACTCTATTTCAGTCAGTTAACTAAAGACTAGGAGACTAGTTAACTCAGACTAGGTGGAATTTCACTCCCGTAATTGCCTGAGAGACTAGACTAGGTGGCAGTTTACTCCCGTAATTGTTGGTGTGTGTCCAGATCACTCTAGACCGCCACTATGGCGCATTGGCTTCTCCTCCAGTGCGCATTAGTTGAGTTGTATAGAGTATATCATCTGTAAATTATCATTTATTCATTTGGTTAATGAGAATTCTTCCATTCTTTCTCTCATGTTTCTCTTTTCTCATATTTTCTCTGCAAACTATGTATGTCATTTGCTAGCTAGATATTTGTTGTGCAGGTTCAACACATTTACAAAGATATCCTTGGAAGCAATTAAAGGAATATATCAACTGCAAACATTCAAACTAAAAGGACATGTAAAAAAGGAAAATGTAACCATTCTTGTAGATACAGGAAGCACCCACAATTTTATGGACATAAATGTTGCAAGGAAATTGAACCTATTTGTATATCTAGCCACAGATATAAGAGTAATGGTTGCAGATGGAAAAATAATTGATGGAGTAGGAAAATTTCACTAGGTCAAGCTTCAGATAGAATATTATGAATTGGAAACAAGATTCTACACTGTACCCTTGGGAGTAGACGTCGTCTTGGGAATTCAATGGTTACAAACGTTAGGGACCTATTCTGCAAATCACCAAAAACAGTTTATAAAATTCAAATGGGAAGGAAGATGGTACAAATTATACGGATTCCAGCCACCCCCCACCCAAATTATATCCTCACAAAAAATGGAGAAACTCATTCGAAGAGGAGCACCAACTTACGTGGCACATTGTCATCAAATGCAGTTATTAACAACATAAATAGTCCAATCTCAACACCCAGAGATTCAAACATTAATCCAAAAATACGAAAAGGTATTCCGGGACCTACCTATGAAATTGTCATCTGAAAGAAATATAGAGCATATAATCGAGGTTAAGCAAGATTCTGCTCCAGTTAATATCAAACCCTATCGATACCCTCACCATCATAAGACAGAAATAGAAAGGCTAATCCAAGACCTACTAAAATGTGGGGTTATTACAACAAGCAGGAGTCCATATGCAACCCCAGTAATCTTAGTTAGAAAAAAATATGGATCTTTCAGACTATGTATAGACTATCGAGGGTTAAATAAAATAACTATAAAAAACAAATTTCCTATACCCTTCATAGATGAGTTGCTAGACGAACTCCATGGAGCTAAATAGTTCTCAAAATTGGATCTAAGATCGGGGTACTACCAGATTAGAGTAAGATTAGAGGATGTACCAAAAACTAGTTTTCAGACACACAAAGGTCACTATGAGTTTAAATTCATGTCGTTCAGGTTAACCAATGCCCTGGCTACCTTCCAAGCAACTATGAATCAACTCTTTCACCCCTACTTAAGGAAGTTTGTATTGGTCTTCTTTGATGATATTGTTATTTACAGTAAAACTTGGAAGGAACATATGAAGCATTTAGAGCGGGTTCTTTCTCTCTTAGAGAAAAATCAATTCTATGCAAAACTGTCAAAATGTTTGTTTGGCAAAGAAGAAATAAAATACCTTGGTCATGTCATATCCCGAGAAGGAGTCAAGGTGGACCCCGATAAAATCAAGGAAATCACAGAATGGCCCAAACCAAAGAACATATCAAAACTAAGGGGATTCCTTAGATTAACAGGTTATTATCAAAGATTTATCAAGAACTACGGTCATTTGACAACACCGTTGTCAAACTTATTAAAGAAAAATTCCTTCAAATAGGATAACAATGCAGAAGAATGTTTTAAAACATTAAAAAGGGTTATGTCATCTACACCTGTGTTAGCAACACCAGATTTTACAAAACCCTTTATAGTAGAATGTGATGCATCATGAATTGGAATAGGAGAAGTATTAATGCAATATGGCCACCCAATAGCATTTGAAAGTCGAAAGTGCAATAGTTGGGAAGAGTTAAAATCTACCTATAATAAGGAAATGTTAGCCATTATGCATGCATTAGCTAAGTGGCGACAATATCTCTTGGGAAGAAAAAAATTTATACGTATTGATCACAATAGTCTTCAATACTTACTAAGCAAAAAAAATTGTCCACAGAACAACAAAAGTGGATGGAGAAACTTTCCACCTTTGATATGGAAATAATACACAAAAAAGGGAAAGACAATGTATTTGTTGATGCACTATCACGAGAATATGAGGAAGTAAGAGCATATGCAACAACGGTAGTGATCCCTGATTGGTTAGATGAGATCCAAGTCGAATATGCCAAAGATCTTGAATCCAACTCAATAATCAACAATCTAGACCAAAATCCCAAATTTGAATGGAAAAATAACATTTTATGGTATAAGGGGAGAATTTATCTAATTCCATATTCAAAATTCAAAATGAAAGTCTTAAAGGAGTCACACAACTCCCCAGCATTAGGACATGTGGGTTTTTTCAAAACCTATTATAATGCACAACAATCATTCTTTTGGAAAGGAATGAATACGGATATTCAAAAATTTGTTGTCAAATGTGAAATATGTCAAAGGAACAAAAATGAAAATGTTATGACTCCAGGATTACTTCATCCCTTACATATTCCTGACCAAAGATGGGAAGAGATCTCAATGGATTTCATTGAAGGGATAACCATCTCTGACGGGAAGGATAAAATTTTTGTTGTGGTTGATAGATTAGAAAAATATGCACATTTCATGGCAGTAAGGAAAAATAACTCAAAAAATCAAATCGTAGATGTTTTTTGCAAAAACATTTATAAATTGCATGGATTTCCGAAGGTTATTGTCAGTGATAGGGATGCAAAATTTAAAGGAAATTTTTGGAGAGATTTTTGCAAACAAACAGGAATATCCCTTAATATGAGCTTCGCCTACCATCCACAAACATAAATTGTAAATAAATGCTTAGAAACTTACCTACGATGTTTTGTGACAGATAAGAAAAATAAATGGTCTCGATGGTTACATTTAGCCGAATGGTGGTATAACTCTACATATCACACTTCTGCTAAAATGACTCATTTCCAAGCCTTATATGGTTATGAATTGTTCGACAACACAGGTATTCCAACAGAGGACGAACACCTTCAGTAACCACTCACACAACCAGATCAAAGATCAACACATCGATGTTTTGACGTGGTAAAACCCTACAGGGAAACATCCACTTCCCCAGCGAACGCGACCACTTGGAGCAATTTATTAATGAAAAAGAAAAAGATTACAGAGAGATTTTACAAGAGATTTTCTCACAATCGATCATCAAAAAATGACCCTCCATGCTCTTTAAATAGAGATTATGGACCAATCGGGTGTTAAGACACAAATCAATGGTTGTTAAGATCGAGGAGAATATGAACCATCAGATCACTCTATGTCGGGAACATATCGTGACCATCGGATTTCCTAACTACAAATGCATACTAATGCATACTAAAGAAACACACTTTTATCTAACAACACATTATACCAAGTAGATCTTAATTAACTCCTAAGTGTCTAAATATCCTAACATCCCCCCTTAAGAAAAACTTGGGATAGGATTGAAGGATTTACAATATTGACACAATAGGAGAAGGAAGGAGGCATTAGAACCTATCCCCCCTTGATGACAACTTCATGAACTCCTAACATAGATCGAAGTTTGGAAAAATGTTCATTTGTAAGAGACTTTGTGAAAATGTCTACAACTTGATCTTTTGTATGGCAAAAAAGCACTTCAATAACTTGATCATGAATGAGCTTTCTGATGAAGTGCATATGTAGCTTGATGTGTTTGTTGCGTTGATGTTGAACTACGTTTTTGGTGAGCTTAATGGAACTCTGATTGTCGCACCAAAGGCTAGTTGGATGTTGTTGTTGGAATCCAAACTCTGAAAGGATGCCACAAGGTTTCCTGACTTGCATTTACCGCTGCTCGGTACTCTACTTCTGCTGAAGAAAGTGCAATAGCCTATTTTTTCTTACAGGCCCAAGTGACAGGTCCTAAGCCAAGGTTGAAAACATAATATGTAGTAGACTTCTGATCATCAGGGTCATCGGCCCAATCTGAATCAGTGAAACCAACCAATAAAGGAGTCCCCTTGAACTGTAATGTTACTTGAACTGAACTGTACCACGGACATAGAGAAGTATCATTTTAGCTGCTTTCCAATGGATTTCATGGGGTGTTTGCATATATCGGGCAACAAGACCAACATCAAAGGAAAGATCAAGATGGGTATGAGTCAAGTATAAAAGGCTACCAACTAACTGATGGTACAAGGTGGCATCAACTTCGGGAGAAGTACAGATGGCAGTAAGCTTGACTCCAGACTGGAAGGGAGAAGGGGTTGGTTTACAATCATCCATGTGAAAGTGACAAAGAAGGTCACAAGCATACTTAGACTGGGAAAGAAAAATTCATTCATTGGTTTGCAAAACTTGGAGGCCAAGGAAATAGTGCAAAAATCCTAAGTTTGTCATTTCAAATTTCTTCTTAAGACTGGTTTTCACACGGTTTAAAAGTTTTGAGTCACTACAAGTAAGGATAAGGTCATCAACATAAAGGACAAGGATGATGAGATGGCTTCCTACTTTCTTCGTATAGACATTAGGATCATAATGGCATCTAGAGAATCTGGTGTCAATTAAAAAGATGTCCATTTTGGCATACCAAGCTCGAGGAGCTTGCTTAAGACCATAAAGAGATTTCTTAAGGCGACAAACAAGGATAGAGTCATTCTGGACATAGCTAGGAGGTTGTTCCATGTAGATTTATTCTTGCAAATCTCCGTGCAAGAAGGCGGATTTAACATACATCTGATGGAACTCCCATTTATGTGAGGCAATAAGGGCAAGAACAAAGCGGATGGAATTCATTTTGGCTACAGGGGCAAATGTATCATTATCGTCAATTCCTTCAACTTGGGAAAATCCTTTGGCAACTAACCAAGCCTTGTGTCTTTCAACATTCTGATTAGTCAACATGCTTTGCCACTCATATTAACCCATTTGACTTTCTTATCAGCATCAGTGAGTGTTTTTTCCTTTCCCAAGGTAATCCAGTACAAGTCTTTACTTCTTAATAAATCCTCCATATGAGATTTCCATTGGAAGTAGTTGGTGTTGGTAAACAAAAGATTACTGGAAGAAGCCATATTAAATATGTAGATAATGTGGGTTTTAAAACTGAAAATGATAATCTCGATGGAAAGATCTCGAAAAATTATATGGTTTTAAAAAAAGAGCACTAAAAACGAACTTCATATGTGAAAGTTATGTCATTTTTAAAAAAGGCATAAACGGTAACCAAATAATCACTTGGTGTTGTAAGTTGCTTTATGAAGTGACTCACTTTTATAAAAGGAAGTGGGGATCATTTTTACAATGAAATTACTTTATAAAAGAAAAACCGCATGCAAAATAAATAACTCTAAAATAAAATATTAAAGCTACTTATAGTGATTCACTTTTATACTTGAAGTGAAATACACTTTACAATTGAGCATAATTTTTTTCAAAAATAGAGACTTGAACTCAAGACCTTTTAATTAATAAGGCAACTTTTAACCAAATGGGCTAACAAAACATATTGTATTGTTTAGCAAAATGATTGGGGTTGTTGTTGTTGTTGTGGAAGACGGTCTTGGAGAGCGTACTAAAAAAAAAATCACACAAGAAAAAAATTTCGCTTCTCGGTGACAACAAGGGTTAGAGCTCGGTTAGCTTACCCGGAAAATGCACATTTTCCTATATGTTTCTGATTTATTGAGATCACACAGGGTGTGGAGAAAAGAGCATACACAGATTTAAAATAGTAGCAACCCGGAAACAAATAATATAAAACCAAAATAATACTCTACAAAAATTTAAAAATGGCATATTCAGGCTTTATACCTCTAGATCTAACTGAAATGGATGTATCTTGGGAAAACGAAAACCTTTTTGAGTGAAACGAAAAGTGTTCATAACTCAAATGAGTGTTCTGGACGCAATAGAACAGTCCTCTCAGCCCAGAAATGTACGAAAATGGCAGAAAATTGAGATGAGGCAACTCGGTTTCACGATCTCAATCTACAACATGAGTGGGTCTTCAAACAGGTCTGATACCATGTTCGACAACACAGGTATTCCAACAGAGGACGAACACCTTCAGTAACCACTCACAACTAGATCAAATATCAACAAACTGATGTTTTGACATGGTAAAACCCCTATAGGAAAACATCCACGTCCCCAGCCAACGCGGCCACTTGGAACAGTTTATTAATACAAAAGAAAAATATTACAGAGAGATTTTCTCACAGTCGATCATCGGAAAATGACCCTCCATGCTCTTTGAATAGAGATCATGGACTAATCGGGTGTTAAGCCACAGATCAATGGTTGTTAATATCGAGGAGAATATGAACCGTCGGATAGCTCTATGTCGGGAACATATCGTGACCGTCGGATTTCCTAACTACAAATGCATACTAATGCATATTAAAGAAACACACTTTTACCTAACGACACATTAGACCAAGTAGATCTTAACTAACTCTTAAGTGTCTAAATATCCTAACATGAACCACCTAAATGGAAAGAGTTTGCACTAATTAATACTAAGGTCCAAGCAGTAAGAAATAAGCTAGAGGAAGAACAGAAAATCATCCAAATATTAAGAAAAAACCTAGCAATAGCCCGTAATCGAATGAAACAAATAGCATACCAACATAGATCAGAAAGATAATTTGAAGGTGATTGGGTGTTTGTACGACTTCAACCCTACAAACAATTATCCCTTAAGCAACAAGGGAATAACAAATTGGCTCCAAAATTCTATGGACCCTTTCAAATTAACAAAAAGATTAACAAAGTCGCTTATGGATTAGAATTGTCGGACAATTGTCGCATCCATAATGTCTTCCACGTCTCATGTCTCAAGAAAATTCTTGGGAAAGCTCACCCAGTGCAAACAAAAATCCATGAATTTGATGACGAAGGAAGAATTATTTTAGAACCAGAAGGTATTCTCGCCACTAAGGAAAAAGTGTTACGTTCCAAAACCATTAAAGAATATCTCATCAAATGGAAAAACCTTCCAGAAAAAGATTCATCATGGGAGTCATAACATTTCCTCCGACAATACCCATCACTACCCTTGCTTTCAGGACAAAGCAAAATATTAACGAGGTGTCAATGTTATGAACATAATAATAATAATCATTTAATTAAATCAAGAGGCACAAACCTTTTTATCAAATAGGCATGTACCTCCTCACCTTGTGACCATTCAATGCTATATAGAAAACCATTATGAGGGTATTGTAATCATTTTTTTATTATTTATCAATCAAATATCAATATTCAAAAATATTCATTCTTCAGTGAATAACAATTTACATATTACGCCCCCGAGCACAATAACCTTTAGAATGTACCTATACTAAAAGAAACATACATTTACCAAGAGAAGCACTCAAGACAGATACCAGAAACACTGAGAATACTCCACAACAACTGCTACACTACTCTCTCCAGACTTGCGCCCTCTTCTGTTGCAGTTGTTGCTCCTTAGACTTGTGCACTCTTCTGTTGCAGCTGTTACTCCTTAGACTTGCACACTAGCTAAGTGAGTGCATCGAAATGAGTTAGGTGCCTCCCTATTTATATTAGCATGTCCAAGTGACTGGGGCCAACTTCTCTTTCTGGAGCCTTTTAATACTTTAATAATATTCTCTTTGAGCCAACTTCTCTTATAGGGTTTTCACGCATATGTTTAATGTTTCTCTTACTCGTGAAATTTTCTATTCCAAATATAAAGGTTACACTTGAGGTTAATACCTCCCGCAACTACCAAAACATCAACATGATTTGGGACATCTTCACTACTACTTGGGTATTGAAGTAACTCAAAATCCAAAGTACATATCCATTTCCTAAAATAAGTACATTGGAGAATTGTTGAACAAGTTTGGCATATTTGAGTGTAACCCTCTCTCTATTCTAATGTAATAGAATTTGAAGCTCACATCAAAAAAAGGGAATGAATTTGAGGATGCAACCAAGTACAGACAACTTGTGGAAAGTCTTATCCACCTTATCACCACCAAACTAGATATTTCATTTGTTGTTGGGATTCTTTCCAAGTTCATGCAAAAAACTTGTGAAGGGCATTGGTCTGTTGCACAAAGAGTTCTAAAATACTTTAAGAGAACTCAAGACTTTGGACTCAAGTATTCTAAGGTAGATGACTTCAACCTGATTGGATATTTTTATTCAAATTTTGAAGATAAAAAAAATGGAGTGTCAATTTCAGGCTATCTCAAGAATCTTGGATGAACAATTGTCTCATGGAGATCACACAAACAATCAATTCTAACAGATTCCACCTCAGAAATAGAATGCAAATTCCACCACAGAGACAAAATATGTGGCAACTACATAAGCAACAAAGGAGATTGTGTGGCTCTAGAAAATACTTGAAGATTTGCAAGAGAAACAAGTGAATTATACTCTTTTTCTAGTTGACAATAGCTCTGCAATCAAGTTGGCCAAGAATCCCAGATTCCATGATCGAACCAAGCACATCAACACAAAGTACCATCTAATTCGATAGCATGTAGAGGCCAAGACTATTCACTCGAGACATTGTTCCACAAATGAACAAATCGTGGACATCTTCACCAAAGTGGTTTGAAGAGAAAATTATGAAAAATTCATAATGATGCTTGGACTCACAAACACCCCTTTGGATTAAGGGGGGGAATGTTAGATCATTAATCCTTAGGGATTGAGATACCTTGTAAATATTATTTAGGAGAAATATGAAGTCATAGGTGAATCAGAAGAGTCATTCAAACCTCTTGGAAGATGAAACCAAAGGTCACTTCACATTGTATTTATGAATGTCTCACGTTAATGTAAATCAATCATTCATGGAGTTACTTATTCCCTTTTCCCATCTCAGGCTTGGCAATAAGGAAGACAACAATTGGAGTAATCTCTTCATCCAAGACTACATTCAAGGAAAGATAAAATGATATAAGGGAAAATTGATGGGACTTTCTTATGTGCAGAGGAGTTCATGATTAATTTTACAATCATGGTCACACTTTTGGTAACAAGAGAAAATTGTCACTGGCAATTTTCCTCCATGTTTCATAACAATTTTAATATTTCACCATCTCATAGTCAAACAAAAGTTGTTATCCATGTTTGGGGAGTTTTTTAATGACAAGTTTCCTCCACGTATTGCAACAATTTTAATATTCCACTATCTAATAGTCAAACAAAGTTGTTGTCCATGTTACATAAAGAGATAGCAAAACCTTGGAAAAACTAGAATTACAAAATCCTCAACCATAACATCTAGTAGCTACTTAAATCATTAGCTTAATGCCCAATACAAAAATTAAATGTCCAAAAGGAACTGCATGCACATTTTTTTTTTCACGAAGACTAATATGAATTGAGCTTGTTGGCTTAAATGCCTAAACAATTTCTCTTCAAGGCATAGTCCAAAAACAATAAATATACACTCATATAGCCCAGTGTGGTGAAGGAATTCCATCTTACGGAGGGCACACTGAATTTAAAGGTTTTGTTTTGCATAATCAAAATGTCCACATACATTTTAATTATCTAAACATAAGGAAGACAACAATTGGAGTAATCTCTTCATCCAAGACGACATTCGAGGAAAGATAAAATGATGAGGGGAAATTGTAGTGATTTTCTTATGTGCAAAAGAGATCACGATTAACTTTACAAACCTGATTCATATAGAGGAACAATAAAAGTAATATTCTGCCAACACAGCTAATATATAAGATAATGTATTCCTTGAGGGCTTTGCTCCATTATTACCTAATGTATCACTGAGACAACGAGTATTGAAACTTTTACTTTATACACAACTCGCATTCAACATAGAGAATCCATGGAAATATGTATCCTCCTATGCAACAACTCTCCATTAAACACACATGTTCCACTGTCAACCAATGGTGAATCCTCTCAATCATTACACTGACTCTCAAAAGAAACACAAAACACTACTTTGATGATTGCAAAAACAAATTAACTAATATACTACATGATATGCATGAGTTTTCAATATTTTATTACTACACCATTGTACAAAACTCTACCTTCACTGTCTGCATATACATCAACAAAAGAAGCAGAAAAACTCTATTTCAGTTGATAACCATTATAGTTTCCATGTGTACAAAATTTGGAGAAAAGAAGACCTAATAAGGCTCATGCCTAGTTACAATTAGTGGACTCTTTACGACATACTTGCCATTTGTTCATGAAGGAAGCCAAAGCATGTGTCAGAGATATCGAGGAAAAGATCCACACATTGTTGATCATTGTGGTGGCATAGCTTTGTTTCTAGTTTGTCTAAGTATAGACAAGCTTCCTTGGCTTGATAGTGGCAGTTACACCTCCCCTAGAACTTGGAATCACACTAACTCAATAAGTGCATTGAGGAGGGACAACAATAGTGACAATTCTAACATACAAATAAGAGCTTCTTCGGTTATGCAAGATAAAAAAATGTAGAGAATGAAGGATACTTAAGATTTGCAAGACTTACTCTTTGAGCAGGGCATTGTGTACTAAGGCTTTTGGGGGGTATTCTTGTTGATTTTTCTATATGGGATGATACTGTATATTCGATGTATTATTACAATGATGAGTGTTCCATGTATAGAGAACATATGGTGACCATCCATGAAAGGATGTGTCCCTTGGATAATAAATAACTACTTATTTATTATATATATTTATACCTTGTATTATAAATATCATGTCATATATTATATGATATTATATATATATATATATATATATATATATATCTGGAAGAATGTCTTCCCGAGGTTGTCCAAACATCAACACTCCCTCTCAACGAGAGAGACATTCTTCATCATGCCAAAGCTCGTCTCTGAAGTATACAAACTCCATCCTAGACTCATGACACTTGTCTGTCAGTGTTGGGAGATGTCTCTCTCCCACCTGAACCCAGGGGAAACTCCTTTTGCGGCTCTCCCTCTAAGCCAATTGACTCTCTCTAAGATCAGGCTCACTCTGGGTCTGCATGTGATAGCATCTAGCATATTGAGTCTTTATCATTCCTTGTCAAATCACCATGACTAGGACAAAAACCACACCAGGGTCGTTCACCACAGGTACACCCTTGTGAGTGAATGTCAACACGATGTTAATTGACACATGGAAAGCACGTCAAGCACCTCGAGTCCATATTATTCATTGTCATGATCAAGGAAGGACTACGCCTGGGCCCATTTACCTCAAGTACATCTTTGTCATAAATGCATCCTATCTCCCTTGCTCTGCAGCCCAATCTAGGAGAAAGTATGCATGATGCTTACTAGGGACATTGTAGCAAAAGGTTTGTCACACATGGCACTCCCATGTGGACTTCTAGAGGCTACTCCCTCTAGAAACACTAGGGTCAACTCCCCATAGTGTGTGACGTCAAGGTCAACTCCCTTGATGTGTCCTCATGTGCTCTCCACAAGGGACATTGGGCTATAAGCCCAAACCCACTTATCCCTCTCGGATAAGTGTCCTCACAGATCAAATCAACTCAGTCACAGGGGAATACAATTTGGAGAATGTCTCAGGAAGCTGCAAGCATTAACACTCCCTCTCAGCGAGGGAGGCATTCTCTGCCACACCGGGTCTGTCACGGAAGTACTCGAACTTTGTCCCGATAAGGGGTTTGGTAAGAACATCAACAACCTGCTCATTTGTAGGAAGGTACTGCACCAGTATTGCCTTCCTCTACACCATGTCTTGAATGGAATGGTACTTGATCTCATTTTGTTTCGATTTGTCATGAAACATTGGATTCTCTAAGAGCTTCACACAACTCTGGTTATCACAATGAATAACGGTGGAATCCAACATGTCCAAATAAATATGCAAAAAGCTTGCAAAGCCACATTGTTTCGCGCACTGCCACACTCAATGCAATGTACTCTGCTTCTGTGGTGCTCAAAGCCACAGAAGTTTGTTTCTTGCTACACCAGGAAACCATGGCAAATCCCAAAGTGAAGCAACACTCGTAGGTGCTCTTCATGTCCACTGCGCTCCCTGCCCAATCAGATTCAGTATATCCCTACAATCTCATGTCAATACTGGAAATATATCTCAGACCATGTCCAATTGTGCCTCGCAAGTATATCAACACATGCTTCGCAGCAATCCATGTGTGTCTGTCTCGACTAACTCATAAACTGGCTAAGTGCACTCACTGCATAGTAAATATTTGGTTTGGTGTTAACCAGATACATCAATGTGGATCAATTGTTTGTACAGGGTCGGATCAATCTCGTTGGAATCGGAAGAAGACGCACTTAGTTTCTTCAGATTCGTCACCATTGGTGTAACCATCGGCTTACAATTCATCATCCCAAACTTCTTCAATATCTCAATTGTGTACTTCCCCTAACTCAAGAAGATCTCATCAGTTCTCTGCCACACCTCTAGTTCCAAGAAGTAGTGCATCATACCAAGGTCCTTCATCTCAAACTCAGAGGCCAACGCTACTTGCATTCAATAATAAGGCTCTCTGTACCGGTGAAGAATAAATCATCAACATAGAGGACCAAAAATCAGGGACTCGTCGTTAATAGTCGTGTAGTACAAGTTGGGATCAACAACACTTTTGTTGAAGCCTAAACTCATTAGGTGTCCATCAATCCTTGCATACCAAGCTCGAGGTGTCTGCTTGAGTCCAAATAGGGCCTTCTTCAACCTGCACACATGAGACTCCTTCTCATGTATCACGAAACCATTTGGTTGCTCGGTGTATACTTCTTCCTCAATCTCTCCATTGAGAAATGTTGTCTTCACATCCATCTGATGTAGTCTCCAACCCATGGATGTTGCAAGGGCAATAATCATCCGGATAGAAGTGTATCGAGCAACAGGAGCAAATGTCTCCTCATAATCTATTCCCTCCACCTGAGAGAATCCTCTAGTAACAAATCTCGCTTTGTGCTTCTCGATGCTCCTTTCAGCTGTGTGTTTGATCTTATAGATCCACTTGGAAGTCACTATAGACTTCCTCTCAGGTCTCGGAAAAATATCCCACACATCATTCTTCATGATGGATTGATAATCCTCCATCATGGCATCTCTCCATACTGGCTGACTAGATGCCTCCTCATAACAGGAAGGCTCAAAATCAATGATGTGGCTCATAGATGTGGCATAGCACGAATATCTTTGGGGTCTCTTGCTCTCTCGGAAGGTACCATGAGTAGTTGCATGTCATTTTGCCTCCTGTAGTGTCTGACGAGCCCATGTAGGTCTCTTTCGACCTACTGCAATATCTCTGGGAACATCAATTGGAGCTACAGGATCAACGGGATCAATTGGATCAATAGGCTCAATTGTCTCCCTCTGAATTGTTGGAGGGTGAGGGGGAGAAGGCACAATCTCTTCTTGTCTCTCACTATCAATCTCGATGTGAGATCCTCTAGATCTCTTAAAGGCTACCTCCTCCTCAAAGGTAACATCTTTGCTCACCTCAATATGTCTTTGACTAGGGATGTAGATCCAATATGCCTTCAAAGACTCACTGTACTCCACAAATGTACCCTTTCTACCTGAAGGGTCTAGCTTGGTACGTTTCTCCTTGGGTACATGAATGTATATTGGACACCCAAATATCCTGAAGTGTCCAACCTGGGGCTTCACTCATGAACTGTGTCCATACTAGACATCTCGTGGCTACCTCGTGGAACACATGCCTAAGACATGTCGAGGTTCCCTCATGGAACCAATGTCTTCTCTAGGACACATTGTGGTTCCCTCATGGAGCCAATGTCCCCCAAGACATATCGAGGTTTCCTCATGAAACCAATGTCTTGGTTCCTTCATCTGCCCATTTGAGGCACGTTAAGATGAAGTCCACATTCCCTCCTACTAGTCCATACAGGACCCTCCAGGGAGAATGTCTCATGATGTTGCCTCAAACATCAACACTCCCTCTCGACGAGGGAGAAAGTCACGCCATGGGCTACAGAGACCATTCTTCTAATCCGGTCACTACATGTGCCATAGAAGAATGTCAGTCCCAGACCTGAGAGTGGCTCAACAACTACTCCCTTTGGAGTTGGAGGTGACTCCTCCTCTGTCTCTACCACCTCTGACACTGAAGGTAGCTCTTCCTCCTTCTCTGGAGGTAACTCAATCTCTACTCCCTCTGGATGCAGTACCGCCTCCCTCTCTATGTTTTAACCAATATTCCACTTACAATCGTCACAATGCATTTCCAAATTGCTCATTGTCTAGATTTGTGCATTAATCACATGTAAATCAACCTCACTCACCATCGCACAGTTTAAAAATGATTTTCTAAATATTTATGAGCACAATGGTAAAAGAATAGATCCAACTCAAAGCTATATCTTGGTTTGTATTTCTTAGAGTGCAATTATCACTTTACACCATACTATATTCCACTTACAATCGTCATAATGCATTTCCACATTGCTCATTGTCTAGATTTTTGCATTAATCACATGTGAATCAACCACACTCACCATCGCACCGTTTAAAAATGATTTTCTAAACATTTATGAGCATAATGGTAAAAGAATAGATCCAACTCAAAGTTATATCTTGGTTTGTATTTCTTAGAGTGCAATTATCACTTTACACCATACTATCCCGAAAAGAAAAACAATTTGTGGCCATGCACTACTTCTCACTGTAAGAAGCAATTCACTCACGGACAATATTAGGTGTGTTCCATTGCACGCACTTCATCGACCAATCTTGTTCACTAGTTGGTTATCATCACGCACCGCTCCCGCTTCAATAGCACAGCGTCGGGATTCATAGTGTATTTCTTCAAATGGTTCTTATGTATTAAAATAACCAGCACAAAGAGGCATCCTGCCATTATCACTACCGATGTGCACAAGCAACAATAGATCCCAACATTATAAATGTGCTTTCAATAAGTACACGTACGAACAATGTCCATCAAACTCTTAGCTACAATTTCTCGGGAGGCACTGAATACGATGAATGAGGAGCTTGGCTTGCAGAAGGATCCCTCGATTTGATAATGCCAAAGCTTCGTATTCTATCTTTTTTTCAGTTTTAACACTACAATGGCGGAGGGTTTGCTTGAGATGAGTCTCGAGGCCGATTTTATAATACTGAAAGCTAGGATAATCCCAGACCCATAGTTGTCTCCTCTGAATGCTTCCCATGTATCCTTAAAACTCAATCTCTTGTGGTGCAACGTGAGCACAACATTACCCGCAGCATCCATGAGAAACAGTTGGTGTTTGAGGTGAGATGCGTAATTTTCAACTCTAAGGACCAGATTGTCAGATGAATCAAAGACTATGAAGCCACTACCATTGAAGAGGAGAGATCTCTTCCAAACAATGAAGGTCGAGGTCGAGGTCGAGGGAGAGTTCACTTCAAAAAACTAGTATCGGGCCAGAGGTCTTTCAATGACTACGACACCACCGGATGAAACTTTGCACGCCATGCAACAAACTCTACTTTATCTGACAGCCCAAAAAAAAATTATGGCGCGTTAGGCGCTAAACCATGTCTTCACTTTACGGAGGACATGAATCGAGTTGCCACATATTTCAGGGCAAGAGAGTCGATGCCCAGAACAACGGACTCAACTAACTCAAACTATTGGAGTCGATCTTGCTGACTGGATCATCCCAACTTCTCTCTTCAGATCAACCTGCTCCCACTTGTGAAGAGGCTTACACAGTGCCTTTCCACGAAGGCTCAATCTCTCTACAAAATAGTGTTGCAACAACATAAGGTTGACAAAACCACTAAATAATATAGCGTTGCAACAACAAAAACCAAAACTTGGTTGAAATAATCTCCCACAAAACGCAAGTTATCTCTCTCATTTTCCTAGGCTCTCTCGTGGGGGACTCAAGCCCAGTCCTGCTCTGATACCATGCTGATTTTTCTATATGAGATGATATTATATATTCGATGTATTATTACAATGATGAGCGTTCCATATATAGAGAACATATGGCGACCATCCATGAAAGGATGCGTCTCTTGGAAAATAAATAACTACTTATTTATTATATATATTTATACCTTGTATTATAAATATCATGTCATATATATATATATATATATATATATATATATATATATGGAAGAATGTCTTCTCGATGTTGTCCAAACATCAACAATTTTGAATGGCTTATATGTTATATTTAACATTGCAAAGGAGTATAACATAGTGCTCAATATCCAAATTGTAGATAAAACTAGGACCCGTAGCACTCTCAAGTTGTACATGCTATGCACCAAAATCAGAGTGGAAGCATTCCTTGAAGCTTCATCAATCATCGTGTGACCCTTATTATCTTAAGTCTAAGCAATGGTCATGAGAGATTATCTCACTATTGTAGGGCTTTAATGTGGGTGTGTTCTTTTGAGAAGGATGACAACCCCACTCACATGAGCGCAAGCCATTGGAGTCTCAATACTATATTGAATTAAGTCCTATTTGTTACAAGGCTTGATGGACCCGTCACACCAGTGCATCTTGCAAGGAAATTCACACCCGGACCAATAACATCAAGCTTAAGAATCTCTAGAGTCTCGAGATCGAGCCCTCTACAAGAAAATGATGCTAGAACAGGAGCAAACTTAATTCCCAACACAGTGCACAAGCCTAAAATTGTAGCAATGAGCCTTTTGGTGGTTGCAATGTATTGCTATATAAGTTAATCCTTATTTAGCCCCAACTGCAATTACATGTAATGTAAGTTTTTGCAACAAGCCCTTCACCATCTAAATCATTGTTTGCAAGGATCATTCAAACTCTTCTAGCATGCCTTACCTCGGGCCCCTTTGTGATTCTCAAGTTATTTCCTCTATCACACCACTATTTCCCTTTCACCAACATAGAATCCATGGATTCTTGCATGTAGAGAAGATGAATAAGTATCCTTGTGACTCCCCATAGAGATGCCCCCAAGATATACCAAGAGGAACAAATCCGGACTAGGACTTCCCACTATACAAAGACCCTACATCCACAATGGTCACCCATGGTGAAAGATTGCTTATAGATGTATCCTCAACACCATCATTCCCTAATAAAGTGGACACAAACACACCCTTCTCCATTGCCCCAAACACACCCATTGCAATACTATGAAGATAAGGGTTACAAAACCATTCTAGCCACCAACGAATAGACACTTTGCCATGAAGGGAAGATTGTATGTAGTGATTGTTCAACCACCCCTATCGCTGGATGCTTATGTTGATGCCCATGCTAATAGTTATTACCCACAAGCCATAGTATGCCCATGTCCATTGCATTTAAGACAACCGGTAACATGGCTACCTCATAAAATTTGTTATATATTGTTTTTATTGTATTCTTCGTCTAACAAATGAATTTGCTCTATCAAAAGTTTATGTCCCATCCATGTGTTGTTAGACCAATCAAAAAAGGGAATTAATTTAATTTTAAAATATCAAAAATATTTTCTATTTCTAAAATTGATCTGTAAACGGTGGGCCTATGGCCAATCCGTTTCGCCAATACAAATGACTATTGTGGAATCAATTTTTTCTCTGCTCTATGTGATTCTGAGTGCAATCTTCTTAGCAGCTAATCATCAATAGGTAGATAGGATGGCTCTGCTTCTGGTTTGGTTGCAAACCCAGCTTGCTTGCTTGTATTGATGGCTAGAAGTATCTGTTAGTGAACACCCAAATTATAGTTGAATGTTCATGACCAATGATTGGTTAATACTCCCACCTGGCCATTTGTCTCACCATTCAAACAGTACACAAGATGCATAGTGATTTACACCTTTTACTGTCCACAGGAAAACAAATGTGAATATATATATATGAAGGGTGTTGTGGTAGATGCCCATGCTCACAAGATTGAGGATGCTCACAAGATTGAGGATGTGAGGCAGCGCTATAACATCACAACTAACGCACAGGCCATTTGGAGAATGGGCGTTGTAGGATAGTTTTACATCATAGTTGATTCACGGCCTCTTGCACCAGTGATCAAGCCAAGCCACTAACTGGCTCAAGAGAACCCACCAGCTTGCAAAACTAATTATTCAAAGTGTTATTACACAAACCAGCAATTTCATGACTTAATTCAATAGGTGCCAGCATTCAAGCAAATCCACAATCAAAGTGCCCAAGCAATTAAACCAGTAATGCAACCGTGTTTCATTAATATGGCTATTAAATGCATCATAGACGCAACAATCAACCACATTGATAGCAGATTACCTTGAAAACCCAACATTTACTGGAGATTTTATTAAGCTCAAGAGAATATTACAGAGGAGTGAGCTAAACACATATTGTGTATTTTTATTCACTGCCAATGCAAAAACTGCAGATGGCCATGGCTCAAAGATACCTTCGCTCAGCATGGACAAGCTCCTTGACTCCTTCGTCCACTGAACATTGAGCTGGTTGTCTTCTTCAAGCTTACACTTCTGCCACATTTCTCTCCAATTCGCCTTGCATCTCCTTTGTTGCCCCCTTTACTACAGCCTTTGTTGTTTTAATGGACTGCCTTTGGAAGGCCAACCATCACATTGTTCGCTTCCACTTCCACTCTGCCAAAAACACTAAAAAAAAAGGAAAAAGAAAAGAAAAGGATATGCTATTTACAAAATATTTATCAAAGATCCAATTTCGATAAAAAAGTATCAAGTGTACCTTATCAATTTTCAAAAGCTTTATAAACTTTGATTGATTGACAATTACCTACTACGCAATCCATACATTTTGACCACAAAGTGAAATATTATGAGGGACTAACAATAACATTTTCAATGTGCAAACGATATTCATAATATTTTTGGCTTTGATATTAAGTACTAATTTGCTTGAACATTTTTGCCTAGTAGTGGATGAAGTCCTTGTGTGTACAAGGGCTAACAAAACATGATGTTGCAAGGAGGTGTAGAGTCTAAAAAGGAAAAGGTTCTAACAAATGAAAAAAATAAAGAAATCATACAAGCTTTTAGCTTGAAATTATTGATACCATCAATATTGGTAGTGGTCATATTTTTTTCTCTTTATTGGTGCAATTTGATTTCTTCCCTTTTTAGATGTAAGAGTATCTATGGATAAAAGTTGAGTCAAGTCAAGAAGAAAGTGTGGCTTGATGTCGTGGAGAAATGGCATTGCCAGGTGAAAGCATGTATGCATAACATGTTGGAGTAGCATGACATTTTAGTAGTGTTATCGCACGGTTTGTAGGAAAGGTCCAAGAGCTTGAGTCAGGGCTTGAAACCGGCGTAACAGGAGCTTCCCCACCCACTGTCACCTCGATGGGGGGCTCTTTCTATTTAGGAGGGCTAGTCCAAGGGAGACGTCCCTAAGGCAATCTGGGTTTAAAGAAGGGCTAAAGGATAAAAGACCAAGACTAAGGTTCCCTTTCACAGATTTGCAGCCAAGTATTGGATAATCAAGAAGAAGTCTTCCACTGACGATGCACCTGTTTGC
>ML794202.1:61530-75018 GCA_009831015.1 Picea engelmannii | reverse complement strand
TGGGACCTAAAATTCTACTTTCTCCATATGAAGTCCAATGAGGTTGGAACCACTCTCAAACATCCTGAAACAATTAATGGTAATGTTAAAAATTTAAGTAAAAGGATGAAAATGAAAGAGAAAGGAGAATGTCACTTTTAATAACCCTTAGTTGCACACTGAAACACCTCACAGCTGCAACTTGCATGAGAAGAGATCCCTTCTCCTGATCTATGGCAAGAGATTCCTGATCCAGCCTGTACGGAACCGGCCGGTTTAGGCAAAAAAACCGGTTCCGTACAGAACCGGTCTGAAGCGGTTTAAGGGACCGGTTTGAACCGGCCTGGGCTCGGAACCGGTCGGGACCGGCCGGTTTTACCGGTTCCGGTTCGGTTCTAGTAACTATGATTAACACTACTTATAACATTTATTTGAGGTCATTGCATGTACAGGTTGGTAAACTTAAGATACCATGCATTGTACTGCATTTTTATTTTACAAAAATCAAAAATTAAAAAATATTAAAAAATAATGTGCAAAAAATCAGCCTTTACAATGCCTTTTAGTTTGAATTAATTGAACAAGAAAAGTTGGCAATGACTACCTACTAATTTTTTTCAACCTAATGCGTCTCATGGAGATGAAAATTTGTGAGACCTCGATAAAAGACAACCAATTATCATGATGAATGGTTTCTTCATGTCCCTAGTAAAATTGCATATTAATGGGGTTAGCAAGACTAAAATTTTGTGTATTATTGTCTGAATTCATTTATTGTTTTCTTCTTTCATAAAATTTGGGTTCTATTGAGTCAAACTCACCCCCTTAGACTTTGGAATTAACATAAATTTATGTAACTATGACCATATATATACAAACAATGCTGTGCAAATATATAATCTATTTAAGAAGGTTGCTATAACATGAGAATGCTCCAAGGCTATCATTCACCATTAAAGCAATACATGTGCACAATTGGTATGAAATAGTTGATCACAGGGCGAAACATAACAGGTCTAGGTCCAAATCAAGGCACAAGCTCATAGGTATCCAAGTTAACCAAATATGTTCAACAATACATAACAACCTCACAATCAAGGGAGGAAAAAGAAAAATAAAATCACAATAAAAGGTATCCAAGTTAACCAAATATGTTTTACAACAGAGAAAACCCTCACAATCAAGGTAGGAGAAAGAAAAAGAAAATGATGGACAGGGGAACAAGGAAGATGGGCAAAAGCACTCACAAGTTGACCCTTTGCTTCACATTGTAAGCCTTTGGAAATCATTTTCTGCTTGTTTTGTATTCCTATTTATGGAATATTTGGTACCACGTCAAGGGTGTAACAAAATGGTAGATGATAGATATTGTCGAATGCAAAGGGCACATTAGACAGAGCTGCATGAAGGATGCTGGGTGGGGTACGACATGGATGCTTCAATGGTGCATATGGCAGGTACAGGGAGGAATACAGTATGCAGACCAGTATGTTTGCATTGCACAAGGCATGGCACATCTTCCCACAGTGTATGCGATGTGGCATCCTGCTGGTGGGTATGTCATACAGACAAAGGTTAGCAAATACACAGCTTCCCCTGCACATTCAAAGATCGCTATCCTCACCCATAACATAACAACCCTCAATTTTGTCATGAAATGGTTTGCTTTATTTCTCAACTAATGAAAATCTGTTTTAGTAAACAATCAGTGATAGCAAAGTCCATAGAGGCTGCAACAGCAACTATTAGCAGTTATAACCTACACATACCGAATCTTCCCTTGTAAATAGAAACAGATAAATAGAAATGGACTTCAAGGATGTCAAGGCAGTGGAGACTGGATTATTTTGCAGATGCGACCACCCTACTATGCTTCAATTGCAGCACCATGTCAGACCCTTTTCTACTTGATTGTGACTGATGTAAACACACTCTAGACTTTGTCACTGTTAGGTTTGTGGGTATTGAAGTGTATTTGTGCACTAACCAATGATCAAAACAGAAGAAATATTAAACATTTTGTGGGGTATGCTTACTCAAAGGTGCTAGACTTCTGTAAGTGCTTCTCATATTCAATAAAAGCTATTAATATATAAACCCCAGATTAGGCGGCTATACTCTTACACTGACTGTTGATGCTAGCTCTAATCATGAATGTGTAAGGCCAATGGAAACCACATTGCCCAGCAGGCATGACCATTAACTGCTACAATTGATTGGGCAGACTGCAGAAGCCTGTTTGGCCCATGTTGGATAAACATCAGGAAAAAGCTCATCCAAGTCTTAGAATGGCTAGCTTACTGACATCACCATTAACTGATCTACAATGGCTGGGGACTCAACTGTTCATATTATTAATTTATAAAATGTTGTTGGCAAGGAAGCCAGATAAACAAAATAGCAATCCAGCATGGCTTACCACAGGAATTACAATCCATGGACCATCATCACACCAAGGGCACAATAAAGAAGATTCCCAGCCTACTTGAAAGACCAAATGGCTTGCCTAACACATACGAAATCGGGATGCAGGGAGACTATGATAAACCTAGAGATTATGGAGACCTGTAGCAGCACCTCTCCCTCCTACTCACATCATCTCCAGCACATGGTTCCATCATTCCATGGATGAAGAATAATCCACAAACACTTGGAGCCAAGATGAAACTCCAGTTATTAGCCACAATGTTGATAGAACATAGCTTGACTAGACAAAGGGCTGAACATCACTTGTCACAAGATCAAAATTCTTCTCATTACTTGTGTCTGAAAGCATTGGCAGGCTGAATTGATTCATTCAATCTGGCAGCTTCCCAGCTTGCTTTGCTTTACAATATTATTTCCCTTTTTTTGTTATACATGGCTTATACTTCAGTGTTCATCAAAAGCACTGCAAGATGGTTTGACAGTCATTAAGCAGATAAGTCATGGCCTCAAATCCAGTACAGTCTGTTCAGTTTGCACAAATTTGCTAGAAGTAATTTCTTATTTTTATAAGGACCCTATAAAACCATTATATCCAAAGTCCACAGACACTGCTGGTTATGCTCCTTGTCCAGGAGAAAAGTCTGCACAGTCCACACTACAAGTGGGGACTGTTGTGCTAAGCAGGCCGGGGATACTGCACTGCACTAATTATCAGAAAACTACAGCTGGCACAAAAATGAAACAGCCCTGGACACTTCTGAACTCATAACCCTACTTTGGCAGTTTCATCCAGATGAAAACATCAAACACAACTTTCAATTTGAAAGCCAACCTTAACCTCACAAAATTTGTCTAGGCAGATCTACAGAGTCTTTCTTGATATTGTAAATGCTCTGTTTGGATTCAGATCCCTGCTCCATTTGCCCTTGAACAGTCCCTTCTTCACTAGTGTCTACTATCCACACTGGATGCAATGCACATGAGTGCCCTCCATATATGGGAAATGCTTCTCCAGAGGATAATAAGGTGAGGTCGGTGTGCTGTAATGTTATATTAATATGTCCAACAAAGAATGCAACCAAGAACTAACTCAAAAGAGCAGGTAAGGAAAGAAATAGCACAGAAGCAATTACATGAACAATTGCAAAGAATCTATGAAATGTGTGCATCAAATTGATTGCCTTCTCTTAGTGAATTTCAATTGCTTTTGCCCATTATCAGTGGCAACAAATGGCACCCAACAGTATTCATACAATTATACAACAAACTATTGAAGTCTGAAACCAAAAGAAGAGAAGAAAATATTATGAAAATGCAACCCTTGACAATGCTCACACAAACAGGTAAATAAAGGAAGTTTGCTGGAATAGGTGGTCATCCTGCTCACGAGAACGCCCTTCACCAAATTCAGCCATGATTCATCAATCAGTAAACAGTTTGCTCTTAAAGTAAGAGCATAAGCATTAAATTAGTTTGATCTTTGACCTCATCTAGAGTTAACATTATCATATTGTTATGTGTAAATTGACATCAGGCTCATTGACCTTTGTAACACTCATTGCACAAGACCGATTAACTTGCAGTAAAAGCCTAGGGCTTCTTTTCACTCACAAATATCTAGGCAATAAACTGCAGTACAGTATAGTTAACATCCCACATATTATCAAACAGCTCTCCAATTTGATTTATGAGTTCTCGCTTGGAGATGCAACTTGAAGTTCCATCAAGCAAACTCCCTCCTTCACAGCCAACATAAAACACTACAAAATTTTGGCCAACATATATTGCAGCTTGCTAGTAGAATGCTAAGTTAGTAAGTCTCTATTCAAAATCCAAATTTGAATTCTCCCACTTTTGCATCGGTAACACACTCCCAAAAGGATGCAGACTTCTTTCTTGCTTTTTTCTCTTCCTCTTTGTGTTTTAGCTCTTTGATGGAGCCTGGATTAAGAGTTTCATATGCTTTTCTAAATTTGTCATACAAATTGACCCGGTCTGTTGTCCCTGACACTAGTTCCTTTGAATTGGGCCTGCTGAGGAAATCCAGGACGTTCAACAAATTTCTCCTGCAACATACCCAAAATAATGAGACAGGCACGGTCCCAAATATGAAATTAGTTTCACAATATGGCTATATCTTAGCAAATTCAGAATTGTAATCTAGGGAGTTAAATCTCAGACTAAAGAGGGAAACTCGATAGAATTATCCATTTGAATGTTGCCTCAGTTTATAGTTCAAATTTCACAAAATGTTATCCAGATTGTTTGAAATTTAAAATAAAATGGAATTCTAGCAGGACTAGTACCAAATGTTATTGCATTCAGGCAAAAAGGCATCTGAGACCGTACCCTGTACATTGGCCTTAAACTATGTACAAGGGTAACTAAAAATGACAATAAATAGTATGCAGACCTGGTACTGACAAAACAATTCCTACATTTATCATCCATAAGAGTGCACAAGACTGTAGAAATTTCATGAATTGAGGTTTATTTCGCAAATTCAAAAATTACACCTCTTTAGAGGTTCCATGGATCTAATCCCACTGAATTATCAGCCTTAGGGCTGAACTGAAATATAAACTACAGCAGCAAACAGTAGACAATATTTCACTTCATCAACCCCGATACACTAGGCAATCCAAGATATATGCCAACAAGTTTCAGCCCTTTAGAGCAATCTTTTCATGCATAAACCAGATCTGAAATTAATGCAGATTTACAGCAGTAAATCTGTCCCATTAGATTCAATATAAATGTTAAATTCCTTAACATTTTCAGCCTTAACTTATGTCAAATAAGCAGAACATATAAGTGCTGAAAATTACCAAACCATGAAGACAATGATAGCTGAAAATCAAATTTGCAATAAGACAATCTTGGACAGCTCTTAGCTTATCACAAGCTGATACAACCCTCCAAACTCTCCAAACCCTAGCTAGAGAAAACCAAGAAAAACCTTAGCTTTACCAAAGATACTCAAACAAGTAAGAATCACCACTAGCAAGTCCTCCTTGGCCTCATGCAAGAAATCTCCTCTTCTCTTCCTCCTCAACAAGTACAGTTTAGAGTTTATCACCAAACCCTCACTCCTATGCCTCCTTAGGGATAAAACCCTAGCCCTAGACTTCAAGAATGCTCCAAGAAACCCTAGCACCTTAACACAAAGAGAGATAAAGTACAAAAAAGATTGAACGAGAGAGAGAGAGAGAGCCTAGCACTCCTCTTACATTTCTAACCCAAGTGTAAAGAAGAATAAGCACATGTGCATGATAATGATGATAATGACTCTCCCCTTCCTCTATTTATATGAGAGGTAAGGGAGGTCTACAATGACAAGTGGACCTAGTCCACTACAAGCAACCCACAAGACAAGTAGGTCCACACATGTAAAGCACTCTACTGAAAGTGACACATGTCAAGCTCCAAGGTGACAATGATCAACAAGCAAGGCTCCAATGCATGAGTGCTACTCCCCAAGAAATGCTCCTCCTCCAAGGGCCAAAAGCTCCAATGCATCTCCAAGATCATGTGCCTCCTCAAGGACCAACACAACTACATGTCCAGTCCCTTGACCCAAGCATCTTCAAGTCAAGTATAAGCCTCTCCATGCAAGCAACCAAGCAACCCCATGTTGTCTAGGGCTCAACGCCCTCCTTTGGAATGCCCAATGCTCCTCCTCTAGTGCAAGGCATCCTCCAAGCAAGCAACCTCCCTCCATGTGTCGGTTACATGAAGAAGTCACTGAGCTCCATAGGTCTCCAACACCCCAAGGAAAAATGTCATACAAGCATTTATACAAGGTCTAGCAATTCAAGAGCAAGCCACCTCCAATGTGCAAGTCCATCATGGAACACCAAGGGTCAACCATACACCATGCAACCCAAATCTCATGAAGCACCCCCAAACATGGTGTAAACAGTTTTGGAGTAACCCTGAAAGCTAATACTCCCCCTTTACGAGAAAAGTGTTTTCACCAAAACTTGTCTTCTCCCTCTGCAATTCAACCAAACCTGCCATCTACAGACTTAAACCTGCAATCTCGAAATCAACCATTGTCTTCTGAAAAGTAACTATCACCCATCCATCACACTCCTCCACCAAGGCATCATACCAGGCCTCCTCAAAACAATTGGTAGGCTCACAAGTGGAAGAATTCAAAGCAACGTGGCTAGAGTATCTCCTAGGAGGTATACTTTCCCTCATTGAAGATCAGGGCGCTCCTACCTGCTCTTGTGTCTCCTATAAAGTCTAGGTAAGCCATCTCAGCATTTTGCAAGTTGGAGTAGAAGGTGAGGCCATATCCATCCCTAATCTCACCTCATCCACCCCAGAATCCAACTCATTTCGAATCTTTGAATCAGTGTCTATAACAACAACCTCCCCACTCCCTTCAATCCTCTAGTGCATGAAACTCCTAAACCACCCACATACCAGTACTAGAAACTCGTGGAAACTCGGAGACACCTAGGAAACTTCTCGAAAACATCCAAGTGCCCATGAGGTGGATGGAACTTGTTACCGCCATGTTAAGGCTAAATCTGACACCCTAGGCT
The DNA here is from genome assembly GCA_009831015.1 of Picea engelmannii. Lineage (NCBI taxonomy): Eukaryota > Viridiplantae > Streptophyta > Pinopsida > Pinales > Pinaceae > Picea > Picea engelmannii. The sequence continues at coordinate 68,056 of ML794202.1, read as the reverse complement.
TTAGGTCAGTTGTAGATTTGAGGGAATCAAACTAGGCTTAATTTAGGGGTGGATCCTACGATCACAAATGATGTCACCCCTCTCATTTTGGGCTGGTGCATGCCAACCACAGGGAGGCTAACCTAGGGCGTGTTGCTTGATAGATGAGATTTGACATGTAAAACACAAACCAAACAAGCACAAGATGGTTTTGGGGTGAGGGTTAGATAACCTCACCCAAAATTAGCATAAAAATTGATTTTAAATCAATTTTGGTGGAAAACCCTAAGCAGAGTGAACCATTAGAATGCAAAAAGACGGTAAATCAAGAAGGAAGAGCACTTCAAAGGTGTCAAATCGACCCCCAATGAAGGATGAGCTTCAAACACCTGCAATTAATTAGAAATCCAATGCAACAACAAGAATCTAGGCCAAAATCAACACATAAGACTCTTTATTCATGTCAAATCAGAGGAATGGCTCCATTACAGAGAAAAGCCAAGAATTGTTACAATGATCTCCAAGAAACTGAGAATCTGAAGCTAGAATGAGATGTAGAATAGAATGAGAGAGTAGTAATGCTCCTGCAATAGATTGATCAACTTGTCAATTGTGGAAGAAAGTTGCATATATAGCTAAAGCATGAAGAATTTGCCTTGATGTTTCCAAACTGGACAAAAAGCTAGCCAATATTCCTCGCCCAAGTTTCAATCTGTCCATCTGCCATGTGTCAATGCATGAATGCCTACTAAAACTGGTTGAGCAAACCTTTTCCAAGCCTTCTGGTCAAATCTAGAGGTTATCTGGAGAAGAATGGAGGTCGAATGAGTCAAAATTGGTTAGGTATGAGGAAGTTATGGCCAAAAAGGTAGGAAGGACGAACCTCATGGAGAGAAATAGGTAGTTTAGGTTAAGGGAATGAGGGAAAGTTAGGTCGCATGAGTGAAAGAGAGGAAGGAAAAAGTGGAAAGCTAAAGCAGAAAAAGGAGAAAGCTAGGAAAAGGAAAGAGGATAAAGCTAAAAGTTGAAAGCTAAAAGCGGAAAGCTAAAAGCAGAAAGCAGACAACTAGCCCAGTTTGACTTTTGACTGGCTTTAAGGCGCTTTATGACTTTGGGAAACTTCTTTACTTTGTCCAGTTTTTATTTAGCAACTGTTGGGCGCCTTAGTGGACCCAGTTTTAGGAGGAAAAAGGCCTAGATTTAAGCGTGTGGGCCCCACATGGGTCGTCACCCCACCCTGCCACATCATCACCAAAAAGCAAGGTTGTCCAAATACCATCAAGTTTATACTCACTGGAAGCAGAATTGGACAAGGAGTAAGAATATGTTGTCAAATAACCGATGTGAGGGTTCAATAAGATCCTCGAGGGCAAGAAGTGTCCCATAATGCTGCAAGTCTCTCATACTCAAACTTGGAACTGAAATCTCATCCTGTAATACCTCAGAAATCACTGAAACAAGCTCTGAACTCAACTCATGTAAGAAACCATCCTCTAACCGACCAGGACAAGAATCAATGTGCCCGGAAAACCTCTGAATGATGGTCATGTGCTATCAAGAATAACCTCTGAATGTCATCCTGAAAGGATACTGGCCTTTTGACCATCCAAATCTCAAAGGTGAGATTTTGGGGTCAACACGCCCAAACTAGCAATCCTACAAGGCCTTAGACAGCTATGGGAGCAACACAAGGATTAGGTGCCCAATGTCACCACAACACCTATCCTCTCCCTATTCAAGCCCAACTCTCACTTAGGAAAAGCTTTGGGAGGCTTCCCTATAACACAACACAACCGCCTTACCCAATCGATTAGTAGATCAATGTCTTAAATGATGGGCTATGGTGAAAAGGGTAGGAGTTAATTATTTTAATGCTTGCTGAAATAAAAGCTACTGCAGAAAATAGAATGACCAAACAACAAGTTGATCTTACCCTTTACTCTCCAAGAAATGATAAAAATGAAGTATAAGAGATAGGGGGAATGATCTTACCACTTTTCGGATGACTTGCAATGTAAGTCACTTGATTAAAGTGGTTGTAAATGAATGATTTCTTCGTTGCCCTGTTACTTCAGACATGCGAAACAAAGTAACACGCAAAAAACAGCAAGGAAAATGGCCTTTTGAGGCCTCCCACAAGTGCAAAAATGCACTAGATCGCTAGATCTGTGGGTAAGAAGGTTAGGGCAGTAAGATGTAAGTGTTTATTAAGCCCAAGATCCTTCAGATCTGCTGTACATTTAATTTCCAGCAAGCTGGAAATTATTTTTGCAGATATGGAGTTCAAATCCCCAGGGTCAAAACCCATAATTTGTTACAGCCAAAAATTTCAACTGTTGGGCTGTAGTTAAGTTCTATGATGACCAAAAATAAAGATATACTAAGCAAATCAGATCTGGAATTTTAAAGAAAGGATTTAGGAAAGTAAAACTTACGAAATGTACCCTTTAATTGTGCTAACCAAGTGTAGATCTAAATGTTTTATTGGCTGTTATAGTGCAGATGTGCACACTTTTTCTCACACAAACCCTTAGAAAAGATGTTACATAAAGAAAATAACACAAGGGAATATTTATCTTAGGGTAGGGAGAAATCCCACAAAGCAAAAACCCCAAGATCTACTAGCTTAATCAAGATAAAATTTAAATACAAAGCTAGGGTATGATTTTTTTGTATTTTTTGTAATAAAAGATGATTGAGAATATTTTTAATTAAAATGGTTGAAGAAATTGCGAGATTTTCTTACCTTTAATTCTTATCTTATGATGTCTCTGGTTTGTGCGATTATGGCCCCGCGAGCTTAAGATTGGCCGAATAGATCTCTAGACAATTGGTTTGGAGTGGAAGCATTATCGCCCGCAATGCTAGAGATTTTACCGATAGATGGGTTCTTCCTTGGATCTTTCTAGGAAATCTCCTCTACAGGATGGTTTCCAAGATACCAATCAACTTGGGTCGAAAAGATAATAGACCACTTGGTTGAAGCTACTCCCAAAGGAGTTGTCCAACAACTTGGGTGTATTACCCTTGGATCCCACAAAGAGAGTAAGGAGATGAAGGTCTATCTTCCTCTCTTTCACGTGACTATGTAACCCCTCGATGGATTGATTGAGTATCTTTCTCACGTCTCTTAAAGAACCCCTGTCAAAGCACAATTACAAATATCCAAGACCAAGAAAAGCAAACATTACGACATATAATCCACAGTGACACAAAAGAATTGAGCTCTGTAAAATGGCATTATGATCTCACAAAGTTTCAACAACCAAAAAATGAGGAGTAACTAGCCTTATATAGTTAAATATGTAACGGCTAGTTTCTAACTCTCTCATTAAAAATAATATTCTTTGTTTGCACATCCACAATTAATTGGAGGCTAAACCACTTGACAATATTTTTTTATTACATCAATCTTGGTAAAAAAAAATGGGATAAATCCATTTAAAAATCACTTGACCAATTTATTTAGTGGAGGAAATAAACTTAGGGAAAATTTCCCCTTGAGAAATGAACATAACGGCTATATTTTGTCCACATTGACTATTCTTCCTTCCAACGGCTAGTTTGACTTGTCAAATCAATTAATGAGTAATTGCAATTTGTCCCAAAGAGGATAATTTGGTTGTTTAGTGGTTAAATTAACCACTTTTCTTGGAAATAGAGCATCTTTGAATAAAATTAATTATTTTGCATGTGGAGAAAGAATCTTTGACTCGCCAAAATTATTCCAATGCATACCACAAACATTCCACTCCTTCACCATTTGACCTTGTAAAATGCGCCCAACAATTTTGTAGAAGAAATGGGACAATTTTCCTTTAGGGAGACTTATCTCCCTCAATATTCCATCAATGAAAATTCTGCAATATGGGTTTTGCTCGTGGAATTTTTCTGGTCATTCTGAACCCGTGTATTTTTCCCTCAGGGAACCACGGCCTCAAAAGACATGCACTGCATGAAAAGACGTGCAATGATGAAAACTCCCTTAATATTTCATCAATCACAATTTTGCAATATGGGTTTCGCTCGTGAATATTCTCTGCTCATTTAGAACACATATTTTCGCCTCGGGGACCTCTGCATGAAAAGACGTGCAATGATGAAAACTTTGTGAGGCTACCATGTTGAGAACAAAAATGAGTGCACCATGGCTAAGGTATGCCTACAGATTCAATATAAGATAACCATGTGGGAAGACATAGGTGTGAATGACATGGACCGTACTAGACCCCACAGACTGCAATCACCCCTACATAAGACATGTGGCTTCACACGATCATGTGTCCCAATAAATCTGTGCCACAACCTCCAATCCTATCCAAGACGAGAGATGGTGAGACGGGTGAGACGGAGACATATGGGGATTGATCATGATCGGACTAAGTCTAGAAGTCCACTACAAAAACCATCCACTATGGTTTACATGGCTTTAACTTGCATACTTGGGCTTACAATGGTGTAGCCAAAATGAAAACTCTAGGGTACCTCTTGGAGAGGTAACATGACTCATAGGAAGTCTAAAAAACTTTAATCCAACGAAAATTAGGACAAATTAACCTCTAATTTGTTTCTAAACCCACCTACAAATTAACTTATCATTCTTATTTTATTCTAAGATAATGTGTTATTCAAAAAACAATTATAGATAGATAGATTTACACTACGTTTTTCCCCACGTTTTGGGGGTGTTGCGTTTCCAGGTGTTCCTATCTTCAAAACTAGTACACGTTTCCACATTTCATGCAACTTAGCTTCAATCACTGAAGGAGAATCCTATGCTCTAGAAGACATCACATCCTCATCAAACTTGACATCTCTGCTCACCATTGTCTTTCATTGTGTTGGAATATAGATCCTATAAGCTACAGAAGTATCATTGTATCCAACAACACAAGATGCCATCATAGCATCTTGAATCTCCAAAGAATGTTGACCACCTTCGAATCTGAAGGAACATAACTCTAGATCATCAACAACTTGCCAAACTCCATCATCCCTCAAGTCAATATCATGGGCTAATACCGTCAACAACCTATGATCATGGGATCTTGCCCATGCACCTCAAAACCTCCAACAACTAACGCATCAACCTCAACTAGGTCAACTCCCTCTTTGTGAAAGAATCTTGAAGTAAGAGTATCATCAAAGTCAACTCCCTATGCCCAAGAGAATCCAACAACCCTATCTCTGTACTCTATAACATTCCCATCAACTCCAAGCTTGGAATCAATCTGTAATTCCACAATAGGTTTTGAACCTATCTCCATGGCATCCTGCCATACATGCTCGTATGCCTCCTCAAAACTAGAAGGCTCTTCCAACTTATCACTCAAATGCACAAGTGCCACAAGCTTAGCAAGCAACTCATAAAGGCCAACCTTGTTGATATTATGGTAGCTTCGGGAGGTATGAACCTCTATTGTGACCTTTGACAAGATTAGAATGTTCCGGAAGGAAGCAAAGAAATGAAGGAAACCCTAGACAAGATGTCAGCTGCAGAAATATAATTAATATGAATTAAATAGTACCTAGAAGGAGAAGTCGGCCCCAGTAAGTCTGCCAGAGCCACTATAAATACAGGGCAACAGTCTCTCATTTGACACACTTCTCAGCAGTTGCAGAGAGCCAATTCTGCGCAGTGCAGTTGCAGTTTTGTGCGCAAATCCTTGGGAAGGTACTACGCCAACTTTTGGGTGGGACTATCTGATCAGCTTGGTTACTTCTTGCTTGGTGCAGTAGCCTCTCTTGGCTATTGGATTGCTACCAGGATTCTCTTCTTTGTCAAGGTCAAGGTGCTCGAAGGGTGGCTTCGGCCTATGGTTGGGTGACAAGGGTATTGTCAATGGTAAAACGAGCACAATCCTTCATATTCTAACAGGTTATGGGCCCACACCTCCTTCATTCAGTCTAAACGTTGGAAGGAAGCATAGCCGCTAGGATATTGAGCTCGTTGAGGAACTGTCGCTAGGGTTACTAGCAAGAGCAGCTTCCAAAGACACTGTCGCTAGTTTTACTAGCAGAAGCAGTTGCAGAAACCCTAATCTCAGATTCGGCACCCTGTGATGGAGCATCTCGCTCAAAAAGAAGATATTCAGATGCGCCCTAACTCAGCGCACCTTTTGGCTCTCTCAGAAGACGGAAACGACGAAGTTGAAGTTTTGGATCAAGGCATGACCAGTTACCAGTCAACCGAAGACATGAGTGAAACGATCAGTCTTTTACACTACTCAGCACTTACTAGAACGATTGAAGATGACATGTGGATAATCAATAGTGGAGCTTCTAGGCACATGACGGGAGATCAAGCCAGACTCTCAAATCTAAATGAGAAGAAAACCTCATACAAGGTAGAGCTTGGAGAAAAAACCACTTACCCCGTGGAAGGATTTGGACAAGCCTCCATCAAATGAAAACAGGTAACTATGTTCACTTAAGCAATGTTTTATATGTACCTGGTTTAGAAAAGAATCTTGTATCGATATCTTGCCTAGAAGACAAAGGAAACAGAATAGCTTTCGTGGATGGAAAAGTGTTATCATGGCATAAA
>ML794202.1:45431-58621 GCA_009831015.1 Picea engelmannii | reverse complement strand
GGTCTAGGGCAGTCTCTCTTCTTGAGGGTTACTCAAGAACACTGGCCCGCCTCGCCGGACAGCGATTTCTCATTGTGGTTAACATGAGGAATGGTCCGTTTTGGAGGTTGATGCAGGACAGTCTTTTCCTCTTGTGGTTAACAGAGGAAATGGTCCGAACAGCCATTCCTTAGGGTTTATACATTCTCTCCAGGGTGCACTTTGATTAGTGTAGGAGGAATGGCCCAAGGTGGGGAATGGTCCAGGCTCAGCAATCAGGGACAGACATTCCTTAGGGTTTATACATTCTCTCTAGGGTGCACTTTGATTAGTGTAGGAGGAATGGCCCAAGGTGAGGAATGGTCCAGGCTCAGAAATCAGAAACAATCATTCTTCCTTGTTTGAGAAGAATAGGGCAGATAGCCCATTGTTGATGTTCTATACTGAGGGCAGATAATATTTCAGATCTCACAGATGTGAGTGAAAGATTGGCCCAGATGGTTCAGTTTATTTTAACAATATTTTCTGTGCAGGTTGTCATCAGATGATTGTTATGGAGACTGCCTGTCTACAGACAATAGAGATATACTAGTGTGGTGGATATGTTCCACTGTTTGTAACTATGTGTCACAGTTTGAGTAGTTGTGTACAATCGTGGATAGACACAGTTGTGTTCTATCAATTGATATTGTACTAGTTGTCATAGGAGATTATCCAAATGGATAATAATGACGGTGCTCGTGATACTACCAGTTGAATGGTCTGTTTGTGCTCAAGACCATACCTCCCTACCTAGGAGGGAGTGTTGATATTATGGTAGCTTCGAGAGGTATGAACCTCTATTGTGACCTTTGACAAGATTAGAATGTTCCGGAAGGAAGCAAAGAAATGAAGGAAACCCTAGACAAGATGTCGGCTGCAGAAATATAATTAATATGAATTAATTAGTACCCAGAAGAAGTCGGCCCCAGTAAGTCTGCCAGAGCCACTATAAATACAGGGTGCCAGTCTCTCATTTGACACACTTCTCAGCAATTGCAGAGAGCCAGTTCTGCGCAGTGCAGTTGCAGTCTTGTGCGCAAATCCTGAGGAAGGTACTGCGCCAGCTTTTGGGTGGGACTATCTGAATAGCTTGGTTACTTCTTGCTTGGTGCATTAGCCTCTCTTGGCTATTGGATTGCTACCAGGATTCTCTTATTTGTCAAGGTCAAGATGCTCGGAGGGTGGCTTCGGCCTATGGTTGGGTGACAAGGGTATTGTCAATGGTAAAACGAGCACAATCCTTCATATTCTAACAACCCTCTCACACACTTCTAGCCAAAGCCCTTGGACTAGCTAGACTACAATCACTGATAGTGCAATGTTGTCCTTCAAATGCAACTCTACACTAATGATTTTCCATACAAGAAATTGAAAGAATTTTTTTCTTTAACGCAGGAACAAATAAAACATCACTGAACTCAAGAACATCACCTTATGGCATTTGGAAGAAAATGGAGCCCACTCTTCTCACAAAATAAGTAGCATCATCACCCAATTCCACACTCATACCTCCCTCTTGCCCTTGAAGCATGCTAAATAATGTCATGTCATTAGTCTAATGTCTCGATGCCCCACTATCGACATACCATCAAACACTAGACGAAATGTCAAAAGATCAACAAGAGAACATGGAGAAGGCGGTCTCAAGTTGGGATGAATCCTCATCTACACCTACAATAGTACCAACTGCAACCAATTTGGCCTTCCCCTTCTTTGAACACCAGCTAGCATAATGTCACATTTTATGACATTTAATACACATCACCTTACTCAAGTCCTTCCCTGTCCCTGAGCATTCCTTCTTCTTGTAGCTTTCCTTGCTACCCTTCTTCATCCTCCCAACAAGAGCAACCTCTTCTACTTCCTCTTGTTGCACTAAAAAGCATTACAACCTGATCCCTTCCTACACAAGGTCATCCCAAAGCTTCGTAAAGGTTGGCAATGTCTCCCAAGCATAGACACCCTAAAGAAAAGGCTTCCAAGATGATAAAAGTCAATTCAAGGCAATAAACACCAACTCCTTGTCTTCCACCTTTGTCCCAATGGCACTCAACTGGTCTCTCAACTCTATGATCTTGGCCATGAAGCTCACCACATTATTTGTCTTGCTCATGCAGATTGCTAAAAGCTTGTTTCGCAAGAGCATTTGTCGGAAAACACAAGAACTTTGAAATAATCCAATCAAAGCTTCAAACATCTCCATTCCAGTTGTCTTGTCTACAATGTTAGCAATGAAGTGATCCTTCACAAAATCAAGAATGATTATCTTTGCCTTGGCCTCCTTGTTATAAGCAACCAACAATTTCGGATAGGTAGGTTGTGCAATCTCTTTCTCAACATACTCCCAAATCTCGGCTCCCTCCATAAGCATTTGTAGCCTAAGCTCCCAAGTGATGAAATTGGAAGCTCTGTCAAAATTGGACATCTCTACAAGATTTGAATCCACCTCAAAACAAAGTTCAACAATAATGAAGTAGAACAAGCACCTCTAGGGCTTCAATGCTTCTCCCAAACAACCTATACAAAGTCAACATACCACTCCCAGGTACAATGTAGCAAAAGTATCAACTCCCTCTTCACCAAAAGAGTGATTTTAGCGAGAAAGATTTGATACCGTGTAGAAATTTCATGAATTGAGGTTTCTTTTGCAAATTCAGAAATTTCACCTCTTTAGAGGTTCCATAGATTTAATCCCTATGAATTACTAGTTGTAGGGATGAACTAAGATATAAATTACAACAGCAAACAACGAACAATATTTCACTTCACATCAACCCCAAACACTAGGCAATCCAAAAGAGTAGATACCAAAAATATGCCAACAAGTTTCAACCTAAGTTGCAGGAAACACCCCCCCCCTCGATTTCTTGCCCCGAAACATTACAAAACTCGAAAACTGGTACGGTACAACCAGGAAGCGCCGCCGACCATACTATACGACGTTTCCCAATTTGGAAACGCCGTACGATACGACCGACGGCGTTTCCTGGACGTACTGGCCCGTACAATCGGCGTTTCAGGCGTCTTTGAGGCAAAATAAGAAAAAAAAAAGGGGGGCCATGGGACCCCCAAATAGTCAAATATATTTTTTTTGCATTTTCTATGTTTTTCTTGCATCATTATTGCATTTTTTTTGCATCATTATGCTTTTCTTGCAATATAATGTCTTATTTTTAAAAAAACTATATATACATATATATTTTTTTTAATTTTTTTATATACGGCGTTTCCCCAGACGTTTCCATTTTTGGGGGGCTTGTTTCGTACCGTCCCGGTTTCGGAAACTTGGAAACGTTTCCCTGTTTCGTGCAACTTAGGTTTCAACCTTTAGGACAATCTTTTCATGCATAATCCAGCTCTGTAATCATTGCAATCAATGAAGATTTACATAAATAAACCTTTCCTATTATCTTCAATACAAATATTAATTTTTTTAAGAATTTCAGCCTTAACTTGTGCCAAATCAGCAGGACATAGAAGTGTTGGAAATTACCAACCCATGAAGAGAATAATAGTTGAGTATCAAATCTGCAATAAAATAATTTTGGACAGCTAAAAGCTTCATATATGTGTGTGTGTGTGTGTGTGAAAGATGAAAGATGAAGATTAAGTACATACTCTCAACTTATCACAAGCTAGTACAACTCTCCAAGCTCTCCAAAACCCTAGGTAGGGAAAACCAAGAAAAGCCCTAGCTTCACCAAAGATACTCCAACAAGCTAGAATCACCACTAGCAAGTCCTCCTTAACCTCATGCAAGGCATCTCCTCTTCTCTTATCCATCAATAGGTACAACTTAGGGTTTATCACCAAACCCTAACTCCAATGCCTACTTAAGGATCAAACTGTAGCTCTACATTTCAAGAATGCTCCAAGAAGCCTTCGCGCCTTAAGACAAAGAGAGATAATGCACAAAAAAGATAGAACGAGAGAAAGAGAAAGAGACTAGTGCTCCTCCATTACATCTATAACCCAAGTGTAAAGAGGAATAGTGCATGATTGATGATGATAATGACTCTCTCTTTCCTCTATTTATATGAGAGGTAAGGGAGGTCAACAATGACAGATGGACCTAGTCCCCTACAAGCAACCTACAAGACACAAGTAGGTCCACACATGTGAAGTGCTATACTCCAAGTGACATATGTAAAGCTCCAAGGTGACGATGATCAACAAACAAGGCTCCAAAGCATGAGCGCTACTCCCCAAGGTCCAACACTCCTCCAAGGGTCCAAAGCTCCAATGCATCTCCAAGGTCATGTGCCTCCTCAACGACCACCACAACTACATGTCCACTCCCTCAACCCCATCATCTTCAAATCAAGTGTAAGCCTCCATGCAAGCTAACGAGCAACCCCACGTTGTCTAGGGCTCAACGCCCTCCTTCGGAATACCCAACACTCCTCCTCCAATGCAAGGCATCCTCCAAGCAAGCAACCTCCCTCCAAGTGCTAGCTACATGAAGAAGTCACCAAGCTCCAAAGTTCTTGTTAGCACACTTTTCCACCCTCCAATTGAATTGATAAATCTGATATTTCAGCAATGAAAAAATGGTTAATTAAAGGAGTAAAGCCCCAAATTGTCACAGGCTAGAGCCCTCTCTGTTTGGGCCGGTGCTTGCCAGCCTCAGGGGGGAATCCCTAGGGTGATTTGTTGTTGTCTTAAGGTCTGATTTTCTACAAAATAAGACAAAAAACAACGGTTGTAATGTCTTGAACAGTGTGTTAATTCCGCCCAAGACGTGAGGAAAAGAGATAGTTTTTAGCTTGGAGGAATCCTGCAGGGTTAGCACAAGAAAGATAGAAGCAAGAAGAAAAGAAACTACTCAAAAGATCGATTAAAGCCACAGTGAATAGTAAGAAGCCACTAATCTAATTGCAAAATTTAACAAAGTACCAACAAGAAGTAAGGTTCGGAAAATAAACACAAACTTCTTTATTATTAGGCTTGCCAGAGGGTTGATTACGCCACAATTGACAAGTGCACAACCGGTACAATGATCACCTTGTTAAAATGTTAATGTGCTTGTTTCACCATAGACAATCCAATATTGTCTCCCAACCATAGGCATGAAGCCACCCCCGAGCACTTTAACCTTTGACAGAGAGAATGATTCCAAAAAACCACAATATCATCAAGAAAGCGCACCTTCTCCAAGGATAGCGCACCAGAAAGATATCCCAAGACCACAGACCAAGAACCAATCACCATTGCAGTAGATGGAGCTCTCCTCCAGACTTGCGCAACTCTTAGCTTATATGAGAGAGTGAGTGAATGTGTACAAATAAGCTCAAGCGCCTCATATTTATAGTGGTTCTCGTCCCCTGTTTGGGCTGACTTGTCCTTCTAGAAGCTAATACTTTAATATTAATTATTTTACTGAGCCGACTTGTCTTCTAGGGTTTTTACACATCCGTTTAGGATTTCTCTAGCTTCCAGAATATTCTATTCTAGTCAAAGGTTACACATAGAGGTTAATACCTCCCGCAACTACCATAATATCAACACTCCCTCCTAGCTAGGGAGGTATTAACTGTAATGATTTCAAACACATCCATCCATTTCACATGGTATGGGCAAGGCTCACATAGTCTTGCAAACCATTCTACAGGTAGCATCATCATAGCCACACAGGCTATCTCATGATCACGCAGATCAAGTCACGAGCATCATCATCACTATCAGTGTCATCTGGTAGCATCTTGGAATCAAAATATATCATCATCTGCATCATCTCTCGAGGCTATACTCCATCTGAGTAATCGGGCATGATGTTGAATAAGTCATGTGTTGGACTTAACGCACTCAACAGAGTGTCTCGCCTAAGTCACTCACTCAACGAAGTGATACAGGGACCATTCTCCCTATCCTGGTCACTGCTTGTGACACGAGAAGAATGACTGTCCCAACAGATGTTGAAAGCCACGCCATGGGCTACAAGGACCATTCTTCCCACTCTTGTCACTATTGTGAACTCAAGAAGAATGACTATCCTGGACCACTTTCCCCCCTCTAACCACTACCGTGAACTCTGGGAAAACGTTTGTCCTGTACCAATCTCCCCACTCTGGTCACTATTGTGAACTCAGGGAGATGGACCATTCTACTTGTCTAAGAAAATCCCCAAGAGAATAGTTGTCCTGGACCATTCTACCTGTCCAGGCAATGCCCCAGGAGAATAGTTGTCCATGGTACATCAGCAATCTATTTTGCCTGGACCATTCTCCACCTGGAGAATGTTTGTCCACCAGCACACTGACTATCCATGATGCCATATATCAGCAATCCTTCCCAATCAAGGAAGTCATCTCCTCCTTTTCAACCAAGGGAGGGTATCTCCACAAGTCCCATCTTGTCCCCTCAAGTATGCAAACTTTATCTTGGACAGAGGTTTTGTCCAAATATCAGTCGTCTGCTCATCGATGGAGATGTACTGGAGAATCACTTCTCCCTTTTGGACTTTATCACGGATAAAATAGTACTTGATCTCAATGTGCTTCAACCTGTCATGGAACACGGGGTTCTCTGAAAGTTTCACACAGCTCTGGTTATCACAATATATCACAATCGAATCTAGCACCTGATGAAATAGTCCAGAAATCAGCTTATGGAGCCATACTGCTTCCGTACAAGCATCACAAGCTGCAATATACTCTGCTTCTGCAGTGTTGAGTGCAACAGACTTCTATTTCTTGCTAGCCCATGATATCATAGAAGAGCCCAAACCGAAACATATACCAAAAGTACTATTTTTGTCATTTGCACTCCCTGCCCAATCTGAATCAGTAAACCCATGCAATTGTACGTCAATGTTTGAGGCATATCTCAAACCATAATTTAGCATCCCACGAAGATATCTCAAAATGTGCTTTGCAGCTATCCAATGCTCATGTCTAGGTTCCACCTGGAACTGGCTCAACGTGTTCACAGCAAAGAAAATGTCCAGACGGGTATTAACCAAATACATCAATGAGCCTATCAACTGTCGGTACAGGAACGAGTCTATTGGATCGGAATCAAAGTCTCTCAGCTTCTTCAGATCTGTCACCATGGGAGTTGCCTTGGATTTGCAATCCATCATCCCAAACTTCTGAAGGATCTTTACAATATACTTCCCTTGCCCCAGGAAGATTTCACCACGCTTCTACCATACTTCTAGTCACAAATAATAATGCATGAGACCAAGATCATTCATATCGAATTCAGAGGCTAACTCCCTCTTACATTGAATAATGAGAGGCTTTGCACCTGTTAGAAACAAATCATCAACATATAGTAGCAGGATCGCAAGTGCATCATTCACAACCTTGTAATAAAGGTTTGGATCAACATAGCTCTTGGAAAATCCAAGTCTCGTCAAGTAATTGTCAATTCGTGCATACCAAGCTCTTGAAGCTTGCTTGAGTCCATACAAGGCCTTGTTTAATCTGCATACATGGGTTTCTCTCAGGTATACCTCAAAACCTTGAGGTTGCTCTATGTATACTTCTTCCTCAATTACTCCATTGAGAAAAGCAGTCTTTATATCCATCTGATGTAAACTCCAACCCACGGATGTTGCAAGAGATATGATGGCTCTAAGAGAGGTGTATCTAACAACTGAAACAAACGTCTAATCATAGTCTTCTCCCTCCTGCTGGGAGAACCATCTAGCCACAAATCTTGCCTTTTATTTATCAATACTCCCATCTACTGCATGCTTTATCTTGTAAACCCATTTTGAAGTGACTATAGACTTTCCTTCACATCTAGGCACCATTTCTCATACATCATTTTTCATGATGGATTGATATTCTTCCATCATAGCTTCCTTCCATTCTTTCTTATTGACTGCTTCTTCAAAGGTGGAAGGTTCTACATTGACAAGACTTGTCATGAGTGTTGCATAACTAGAGAATCTTTTGGGCATCTTGCTTTCCCTGAAGGTGCCACTAGGAGCTTTATGTCTTTCTACTTCTTGTAGGGTGGATTCGAGCCATGTTGGTCGTTTTCTGGTCTCAAGTACAATAACTGGTTCCATAGGTTCAAGTGGTTGTTCTGGTTCTTCATTGGGATGTTCTGGAGAACATGTAGTTTCTTCCTTGGGACCTTCCTGTTCTTCTTCATCGTTGGAATCCATGGAATCTTCTATAGGTTTCCTGAAGGCAATCTTTTCATCAAAAGTCACATCTCTGGTGATTTCAACCTTCTGTTGACTTGGGACATCGATTTTGTAAGCTTTTGATGACTCACTATATCCAACAAATATGCCCTTCTTTCCTGAAGGTCCCAACTTCTTTCTTTTGTCCTTGGGAACATGAATATAGACAGGACAGCCAAAGATCCTCAAGTGTTCAACACTTGGCTTCTTTTCGGAGAAAGCTTCTTCTGGAGTCATGTTATTCAATATACGGTGAGGACTTCTATTCTGAACATATACGGTTGTCATAACTACTTCTCCCCATAGAAACATGGATAGATTCTAGTCATTCATCATTGCCTTAACAAATTCTTCAATGGATCGATTCTTTCTTTCTGCCACACCATTTTGTTGAGGATTATGTGGGACAATTAGCTCTCTCCTAGTCTCGGCTGCTTTACAAAAGGCAACGAGCTCCTTGGAGGTGTTTTCTCCTCCATTATCAGATCTTAGTGTCTTGATCTTCTTGTCTGTCAGGTTTTCCATTTCAGCTTTGAATTCTTGGAATTTGCTAAATACTTCATCCTTTGTCTTCAACAGGTACATCCAGGTTTTTCATGAGAAGTCATCGATGAATGTTACATAGTAAAGAGAACCTCCTAGAGATTTCACCGGCATAGGACCACACACTTCTGAGTGTATCAGATCCAAGATCTCCTTGGATCTATTCTCACTGCTTGGGAATGGCTTCTTAATATTCTTCCCAAGTGCACATCCTCTGCAAACACCTTCGTGTATCGATTGTAGTTCTGGTATGCCTACAACCATCTGCTTTAGAGATGGCAATGCTTGATAATGAAGGTGAGCATACCCTCTATGCCATAACTCACTAGGATTAAGTTCATCGTGTACAAGAGTTTGAGCATCTTGACATAGAAGTTTATACAATCTTCCTTCACGAATACCAATAACTCTAGCATCTTCTATTTTTGAATCTTTAGACCATACGAGTACTTTTCCATCGACAAAGGCTATTCTATCTCCTTGATCTCTCTAAACACAAAATAGATACTAATTTCTTTTTCAAACCAAGTACATACAAAACATTACCGAGATGAACATTGTTACCTGACTCCAATTCAATAGAGGCTTTTCCAATTCCCTTGACTGCATAAGAGTTCTTGTCTCCTCTTGTGCACAACAGGTCCAAATCTCTTCAAACGTGGGAAACTCCTTTCTTGTGTTCATGCTTGCAACAAATGCATCCCATGATCTAGAAAGACCATTAAGTGCAATATTCACAAGTTCCTTTTCTGGAATAACTTCTTCAATAGCTTGTAGTTGATTTATCAAATGAGAAATCCTCACAAAGTATGAGACTACAGTGTCATCCTTAGTCATCTTTGTGTCACGAAGCTCATTCTTCAAACCCATCACGTGTCCAATATTTCTGACTGCAAAAAAGGTTAGTTAGGGCATCATACATCTTCTTGGATGAGTCAAGATTGGATATGTAGGGTATCAAGTGATCTTTGACAGAGTCCACAATGATACTCATGGCATTGATGTCATTGTCCTTGAACTTCTCCATTGTTGCAACATTCTGAGGTTCCTTCTCTTTTCCTACTTCAAACTATGGTTCCACGATCTTGCCCTTCACAATATCTAGAACTTTGTTATAACTTTGTTATTGGCAAGGATGAGGTCAATCCTTGTCTTCCATGCTTTGAAATTTGAAGCTCCTTCTAGCTCATTCTATGACTTCATGGAGTAATGACTGCCTTTGAGTTTGACTTTGATCCAAAAATTTAACCTTGATGTTTTTGCTAACTGAAAGTACCAAGGGGTGAGCTAGGCTAAGGCGCACTAGAATATCCAAGAATTATGCCAAACGTTTCACTTAAAGTGCCCAAAGAATTAGGTTAGGGTTTGCTGCAACTGGTGCTACAACGAGCTTAACAAAGAACTGTCGATCTACCTTTCAGCAGTTAGATTGTTCTGAAGGTAGTGTGGACCCATAACCTGTTAAAATGTTGATGTACTTGTTCTAGCATAGACAATCCAATATTGTCTCCCAACCATAGCCATGCAGCCACCCCCGAGCACTTTAACCTTTGACAGAGAGAATGATTCCGGAAAACCACAATATCACCAAGAAAGCACACCTTCTCCAAGGATAGCGCACAAGAAAGATATCCCAAGACCATAGACCAAGAACCAATCACCACTGCAATAGTTGCAGCTCTCCTCCAAACTTGCGCAACTCTTGAGTCTTAGCTTGTATGAGAGAGTGAGTGAGTGTGTACAAATGAGCTCAAGCACCTCCTATTTATAGTGGTTCTTGTCACCTGTCTAGGCCGACTTGTCCTTCTAGAAGCTAATACTTTAATATTAATTATTTTACTGAGTCGACTTGTCTTCTAGGGTTTTTACACATTCGTTTAGGATTTCTCTGGCTTCCGGAATATTCTATTCTAGACAAAGGTTACACATGGAAGTTAATACCTCCCGCAGCTACCATAATATCAACACACCTTGCTCAAAGATAGAGTAACTAGACTAAAGAATGAGAGAAAGAGTATGTTGTTGCTATAAAATCTGACCATAACAATGTAATCCAACCTCCAATATATAGAACCAAGGGCGCACTTCACCAAGCAATAGAGAGAGTATGTCGCATGGGAGATGGAAAGAGGAATAGAAAGCATGTGCATGAGGAGTGGAGATGAGTAGGAGAGGGAGAAGTCACATGCGCGTGAAGAGTGGAGTTAAAACACCACATGTGAGAGTCTAAGTGGCAAAAAGAGAAGATGCACAAGAGTGCTTTGGGAGATGTGCATGGGTGAGGGAGAATAGAATAGGAGTGTGAGAAAAATAGGAATTGGAGAGGGAGAAAAATAAAGACTAGGAAATAGACTAAGCGCATTCTAAAGAGAGATTTTAATTAATGAGTAAAAAGGGAGGAATCAATGCGCATAAGAGAGAGGATGAACCCTAACTTTTAGGGAGGGCGCACTAAGAGATGGAAAAAAGGGAAATACGAGCCACGTGTGAGGATGAGGCTCCAAAGAGGCGCATGTGTGGAGTAGAATGCTCAAGAATAGGATTTAGGCAAGACACATGGCGCATGCATGGTGGAAGGAAGAAGTAATGGACGAGAAAAGAGCCACACGTGTGAGGGAGAGAGGAAATAGAAAGGGCGCACTTTGAGAAAGAGGGAGGGAGATAATGAGGCATGTTATCCCCACTTTTCAGGGATAACTAGGAGATCATGTCTCGAGGCCCACAGGTCCTAGACATGGAGTACCGACAGTAGGATTGATCCAAGCATGGCCCTGAAGGGCCCACCTTTTCTTCTTCCATTGTCTTTATCTCGTCAGCAGCAGCAACATCCATCACCATCGGTTTGGTCCTGTATCAAAGGAGGTTCTTGCTTCATGAGGTAATTAGTCCAGGTATCATGCTATGTGTCGCATTTGATTGTTAAAACCTTTAAATGTATGCATCTGATTCCTTTTATTTCTAACAACTGCTTGGATCTTACATTTGCCCACTTGACCATGTTTGGGGGGGATTGACAGGGTGCCCTAGCAAGCCTGTATCTGTAGGTTTTGGTTTGTCACTGGGAGGATTTCTGAAAAAACCATCGTCCATAGCACCACTTCTTCATCTTACTTCCCACTCACTTATCCCATTCCCCTTGTCCGGGCATTGGGTTGACCTATTTTCAGGACTGCACCTTACCTCGTGGGAAGAAGGGGCTAAAGGCCCAAAAGGTAAAAGCAAGTTGGTAAAATATAAAAGCCTAAGAATAAAACCTCGAGATGCTTCGCCCAGGGATCCCCGAGAAAGCAATAAAAGGCTTCTCAGCAAGAAACAAGAGGGACCCGAAAAAATAATAAAACAAGACCTAGTCAGAGGATAGGGGGTCCCATCACGAGCCAGCCTATTAGGACCATGGGTACCTAGCAGTGTGACATTGCCATCAGCTGGTTACCACGCCAGGGCAGTGACTCTTGGTTGCATGGCCAAGGGAAAGGGGGTCTCATCACGAGCCAGCCTTCTCATCTCTATGAAAGTACTTGTGGGTAACACTGTCAGCTCTGGTCACCATGCCAAGGCAGTGTCCCCTGATTAGCTCTTGAATAAAAAAAGCAAAAAAGAATAAAAGAATAAAGGCAAGAATGGGCTTGGAAAAAATGCATCCGTGACAGGTACAGCTCGCCTTCTACAAAGGCACCCACAGGTAACACTTTTGCATCCTTGGCCTTCACTGCACCTACATGCTTGGACATACCCTAACCACATCACCCACTTACATGGCTGGGATGAGGTCTTTCCAGGAACCTTCCTTTTCCTGTGGACACTAGCTCAATAGGACGCCTTGTACTTTTCTCCAGACTTGTATTACAAGCTTGTGTAGCGTCTTTGAGCTGTTAACTGATGTATTAGGGATTTTATGCATATGTTTAAAAATATTAAAGATGAGATGTGATTGACATTGCTATGATCCCTATGACTAATGGACCCATGGAGGGCGTAGCCTTTGATGTGCAGGACCATACCCGACGGACAGGTACCATTTGGACCGGTACACATGGGGAGATGATCAGTTCGGACCTCCATGGGGCTGAAGAGCCCACCAGATGGATGCTGAGACCCCATCAAGGGGCAGAGATAAGACAAAGGTTGATCAGAGGTTTTGCACCGGAGAAGAAGAGGACATTCCACCAGAGGCACCCTGACACAGCTTGACCTAGGGGGATTGACCCATTTTCAGTGGGACGTTGGCTCTAGATGGCCTAGGACGTCACCACGAGGCTTATGACGTCATCATGAGCATGTTGGCATATAGACAGGGCAGTTGGCACGTGTGGAAGCTTGGAGGAGCCCAAAAAGGGCTAACGTCTTGCTTCAGGAGGTTGCACTTGCCCTAATAGGGGCTAACGTCACCCTAGAAAGGGGTGATGTCTTACCTTTTTGCTTGATTAGGGTTTAGATTTGACAATTTAATGTAAAAACAATATGATTTGATATTATGGCCTTGTCG
>ML794202.1:30798-45331 GCA_009831015.1 Picea engelmannii | reverse complement strand
GCTGAATCAAAACCCTAGGTGACAAGCACACAAGTAGGTCCTTGTCTCATGTCCCTTGATAGAGAAATTTTCAGCCATTGAAGAAGAAAAAGAGAGCCTAGCCGTAGCTACACTCCTTTTTCTTCCTCTCCTTTGCTAGTCGTACCATTTAGAATTCAAGAGGAAGAAGGCGTCCCAGGCCTAGGTTATCTACACTTAAGGCCGTTTTTCTTTTAGGGTTTGATGAAAGGGCCTTGTTGTAGCAATACTCTCCCTCATTAAGCCTTCTTGTCTTGATTTTATGCTTCATTTGAGCTAGTCGTTTTACTGAGTAGACCTAAGGAAGGAGGAGAGAGCACGAGGCCTTGCTGTAGCAACACCGAAGTGAGCTTCTCTCCCCTAAGGTTTTGATTTTGAGGCCTTGCCTTAGCAACACCTCAAAACTTCTCCCTCTTGTCCTTAGTCTTTGTCTCCTTCAACTCTTGCATCCTTCATTATTGACTCCATTAAGCCCTAAGGCATTGATCCTAAGACCTGAAGCGTTGAAGTAGAACTTGATCTAAATACTCTCAAACACTTTGAATTTCAAACCCTAACTACACTAACCCTAGCCTAGTCTAACCTACTAACCCTAAGTGTTGACGTCATCCTTGGCTATTTTATCATTGATGCAGCAACGTTTTGTCTTTTAAGCAATTGAATGTTGGTTTAGGCATTAATTGAATAAGGTGTTGATTAGTTACATTGAATGCCACATTGTTCCAATATTTATTGGTGAAGTGTTATAATTTTTTCATTACTATTGATAAACATTGACTTCGTCAACATTTATTGCTAATTGCTTATATATATTTATCAGATAGTCTTATGAAGTGCTAACCCATTGAAATAACTTGCACATATCAGTTTGTTG
Organism: Picea engelmannii; assembly: GCA_009831015.1. Taxonomy (NCBI): domain Eukaryota; kingdom Viridiplantae; phylum Streptophyta; class Pinopsida; order Pinales; family Pinaceae; genus Picea; species Picea engelmannii. The sequence continues at coordinate 44,439 of ML794202.1, read as the reverse complement.
TTGCTTTGTTCCAGGCAAGTACACTTCTTTGGGGGTTTTACTTCTTAAATTGGCCTTTGGCCGGACTATCTGTTTGGGTGGTGACTTGTGAAGGGGGAAAACCTTATCTTGGTCTTATTATCCTTTTGCCTCTTCAAAACCCCAGGTCACCAGGGACGTCTCCCCTGGGCCTAACCTCCCTAAAGAGAGAACCATCCCATTGTGGTGACATTGGGTGGGATTGGTTCCTGTTACGCAAGTTTGGTCTTCTATCTTATAGCCTTTTATCCTAGCTACAAACTGTGTGATAACAAGGGCAAGCAATGTGCATTAGCTTTAAGGAGTGATGAAAAAGACATGGAGGATAAAATTAGAAATTCAATGCATGTCTAAACGCTAAATTTGGCCAATTAAATCATGAGTTAGCCAAGGAGGAAATTCGCCCTATTTTTTAGGGATTTCTCTATTTTTTAGGAAATTAGCGTTTAAAAGCAAATTAAGAGGAATTTGAGGAAATTAATCCATGGAAAGTGAAGTTATGTCGAGTGAGAAAAAGTTAGTGAGGAAAGTTAGCCTTGATTGGCTAAATCATCTCCATGGAAGTGCCACCTCATCCTATGTGCCACCTCTTCACTTTATCTAATTTTCAATTGACTTTATTGTTTTTCCTTGGAAAATGCGCCCCTCTTTAATTAATGCCATCTAGATGCCACATCACACTGAAACTCTACCAAATGTCGGAATCTAACACTGCCACTTGTCACCTCTAAAGCCAACCACCCCTGCTATAAATAGAAACTGTTAAAAATGGGGTCTGGCTCCTAAATTTTAGGAAACTGTCAAAAATATCCAGGATGACTAGGAGAACACCACCATGTGTCAACTTTCTAAAAATAGACACTGTTAAAAATAGAATATGCTTGCATGTCAATGGTATCATACTCATCGGATTCGATTTTTCAAGAGGAATCCAAATATGCGATCAGAATTGACATGCGAGCCTTGGTGCTCCACCTGCTAAAAATAGACATATCATGCATGTCACCCAAAAGAGGTCCAAAAGACTCAAAATGACTCGGGGATCAATATTGCACACTCAGAATCTCAATCCGAGGCATGAATCTCAACCTGCCAAAAATGTAAAGTTCTCATATGTCGCCCAATAAAGTGTCATCGGGCCTAGAATCATGCAAGGATCAACCCTGTCTCTCAAACCATGTCTCCTAAAAAGTAGGGACACTTGTTGTATGCAGACATCTCTCTCAAACGCAAAGGAAAACAAGCTAGCTCTAACTCTGAAGCAAAAACAACCACGTACCGATCATGTACCTTTCTCTGATTGGAACCAACCTCTGATTCAACACAAGTGCCAAACTCTAGGAGAATCTCAGAATGCCAGCCAAAATAGTGCATGTAGGTTCTTAACCCTTAAGATTTTCAAGGGTGAAAATCTAGGGGTTAACATGTCTCCAACACTTCAAGAAAAAATGTCATACAAGCATCTATACAAGACCTAGCAACTCAAAAGTAGGTGACCTCCAATGTGCAAGTCCATCACGGAACACCAAGGGTCAACCAAACACCATGCACCCCACATCTCATGAAGCACTCCCAAACATGATGTAAACACTTTCAGAATAACCCTGAAAGCTAACAAAGACAACAGCAAGAAGAAACTTTTTCCTAACTTTTCCTATTCTAATTCTAGTAACTGTCTTTTGAGCAATTTGAAATTTTATTGCTTCACCCTATTATCTTGGCTTTTTACTGTTCTAGCACTTCTATATCATCATGAAATATTTTATAGGATAAGATAAATGAGTTATTTGAAGCATGAACAATGAACAATATTGGATGTAGCACATAGGATTAATGGTTTGAAAGATGATTCCTGAAGGATGGTTTGCAATTATAAAATATGTGGATATCTAGAAATAAATTACTTTTTCTAATAAGAAGTTCCATTCCAACTTAACAGAAACCTCCCATTAGTTATGTTTCCCAATACAAAACCATGAAATGAGATTTCCCCACTGCACGTGATATTCACAATCATATAGGAGGGTCTGTGAGATCAAACCTCCACATTGATCACAAATTGTGTTATATTGATCAATCACTAGAAATCAAAGAAACTGTCCCAGTTCAAGAAACCTCTGTAAAGAGGATCGAATATGAGAATCTGACCTGATATTTCAAACTAGATATACTATTATTTTGATTCTTGAAAACCAAATATATGAATAGCTTTATACAGAGTTACAAGGTCGCCTGATTTGGAGTTGTTTAGTGGCACTAAGGGGATTTTTGGGTTTAAAATTTCTATGCTATTACATCATAACTTCAATTTTAGACAAACCTCAATGTCGGGAACCCATAACCCAGAACTCATAACCTTAAAATTGGAGAAAGATGGTTTTGAGCTGTAATACATTAAAGGCTTTACATATTTTGACTCTCCTTAAAGGTATGCAAGAAGTTTCAATGTATCTAGTAGCCTTGAAATTTGAAAACAGATATGCCAGACTCACAATCCACGTTTTAAACCAATTTCATGGTGCCAGGTACCTTACAAGTTCATCCAATTTGAGTTCTCGCATTAAACAAATAGTAACCCCCACCTAGAATTTTATTTGAAGCTCCATGACCCCAAAGCCATTTTCCATGGATACATATAGGTGTAGATTTGGGTAAGGGTAAGGGCATAATAACGACAGGTACAAGGGTGCAGTGATTTTTCTTTGCGGAGTATAATGCTCCCATTTTGGTCCCACCATTTTAGCACCTTGTAAATGTTAATTTTCGAACCATGGTAATCAAATTCTGCAATTAGAAAGAATAACCTAAATACTAGGTAACTGAAAACTTGAAAGCTTCAATCAAAACAGAAAATCTAAGCTAATCTACAAACACATACTGCTGAAAATTCGAACAGCAAATACACAAATCTGAACTTTCAATCACATCTATCTTCTATAAAATACAGAAAGAAGATACATGCAATAGCTCAAAAACAAAAAGCTTGCTAACCACCATAGCGGTGTGCCCTGCATCTATTTTATAGAGTAGGAAGAAGAGGGAAGATACAATGTATCTAGTCAACTAGTCGTGTGCCCTAGGTCATAGCATCAAAAACAGTGTTGTCGAGAGGTCCCTCCCAGGGGTCACTCCACCCCCCCCTGAAACCGCGCTCCAAGTTAGAGCGTCCAGGGAGTGCCCCTGGGATCGTGCTCTGGGGCTTCCTGGGACGCTCCTTGCCGCTATGGGGAGTGTGGCCCTCCCCAGGACGCTCATGGAGTAGGGAGTGCGCTACCCATGCACTCCCTGGATGCTCCCTAGGCACTCCTTGGACACATTAAACCATGACTCTGGTTTTTGAGTAGGTTTGACCAAAAATGCTAGCAAGTAAAAGTTGACATTTCCTTTTTATCCTTACTTAAATTTTTAACATTACCATCAATTATTTCAAGATGTTTGAGAGTGGTTCCAACCTCATCATACTTCATATGGAGAAAGTAGAATTTCACATCCCATTCAAAATTCAGTGGATTTATCATTTAACAGTTTTCAGCATTTCAGGATTGATGGAATTGTAGCATTTTTATTGGATTCTATCACACATGAGGGTATGTGATTGCCATTTAATCAAGAGCACCTAGCCCTTTATGTACCCCAGTGTTGGTGGTGTTAATTGTTGAACTCCTTTATCATGGCCTTAGCAAAAATGTACCCTTCACTCAAACCAAAATCATTGATTAGGCATGTTAAGCTTTTTCTACCATATTTTAAGGCTTGGATTAGGTAGTTTCATCAAAATTGGGGGGTGTTGACTAATGTCCCTAGAGGATCGAAGTAGAGGCAAAGGCTAGACAAGAGGCAAAGGATGAAGAATGATACTAATGACGAGGTTCCCAATATAAGCGATGGTGGAACATTGCTCATCATTAATGTTTGTCATTTAAATGTTCTTGCTCGTTTATTCATAATGCTTTCTTTCAAAGTTTCAATATAATCATTAATGTACTATGGATGGCATTTCTAACTTCATAATAATGTAGTATTCATCTACAAGTGGCACAAATATGCATGTTTAATATATTATGCAACTAATTTGGCATTCTACATGTTTTTCTTTAATATAAATGCATTATAATATATATATATGAAATACTCCTAGGACGCTTTGCTCCAAGGTTTTTTGGGAAATGACGCTCCCATTTTCACTCCTACTCCACTCCACGCTTTAGCAACATTGATCAAAACCCCCCTAACTCTAAACTTCTAGAGCAGTGCACCCTCATTCGTGGAAATGACTGCCAAGGATAGTGCACTCAACTGAAGATGATAAACAATGCATGCATGCACTGAACCCTCGAATTGAAGATTAATTACTACATGGTCTCCTTGGGATTTGTGCCCCTCCTAGAATACACCTCTCATGTAAGCACTCTATTCTAAATCTAGAAAAGGCACCTAAACTAGAATTTAACTAATTTAAAACTAAATTGAACTAGAGATTGGCGCATGCACGCACCCTCCTAACTCATCCCTACATAATAATAGGTCACCTTCATAAGAAACTAGTGTTGCGCCTAGCTCCAGCACTCATTATTGCTCTACACACATCCCAAGGTATAGATACGTTGCACCAGGAAATGAATTTGTTGTGATTGTTGCACCCCAAGGAAAGATAAACAACAAATGAGCAACCAAGTAAAAACTCTAGCACTCCCTCTTTGCAAGGAAGGTCTTCTCCACCTTTCCCAACTCTCTCTCAGACTTCCCCTTTGCTAAGGGCTTAGTCAAAATGTTTGTAACCAACAAAACTAAAGGAAATAGACTCTAGGACCATTGCTCCCTTTTGAACCCTATCTCGAAGAGAGTAGTACCCAATGTCAATGTACTTGGAGCAGTCATGGAATACTAGATTCTTTGAGAGTCTAATACAACTCTGATTGTCACAGTAGACCATGGTAGGCTTCAACATCTCACTTGTGAGCTCAGCTAGTAGACTTCACAACTAGCAGTGTTGGTTGCCATGTACTCTACCTCTACTAAACTCAATGCCACTATTGATTGCTTCCTACTGAACAAAGATATCACTCTTGAGCCCAAATTGGAGGAACAACCGGAGGTACTCTTATTGTCCCTTGCATTCCCTACTCGATCGAAATAAACAAACCCATGCAACATCATCTCATTATCTCCTACATATCTCAAACCATAATGTATTATGCCCTTCAGGTATCAAAATAAATGTTTTATAGCTACACGGTGAAGTTGCCTTGGCTCAACCATATACTAGCTCAAAGTGTTCATTGCAAAACATATTTTGGGTTTGGTATTAACCAAACACATCAAAGATTCAATCCACTATCTATACACTAAAGGATCTACTAAATATGAATTTAAGTCAACATGCAACTTCAAATTTGGTATCATAAGAGTGGCCATGGGTTTACATCCATGATTTGAAATCTCTTCAGGGTCTCAATTGTGTACTTTCCCTACCCAAGAAAAACCTCAACTTTTGCCCAACCACACCTCTAGACCCAAGAAATAGTGCATAAAACCAATGTCCTTCATCTTGAACTCACATACTAACTATATCTTCCATCATGCAATGAGCTTCTTTGAACCCCCTATAAGTATCAAGGCATCTACATACAGGACCAAAACAAACAGATCGGATCTATCAAACAAATAATAAAGATTGGGATCTACAGAAGTTTTGTTGAAGCCCAAAGCTTACAAGGACTCATCAATCTTGGAGTATTAAGCACTACAGTGCCTACTCTCACCCATGCACCTCAAACTGTCTCAGTTGATGAATGTATACTTCTTCCTAAATCACACCACTGAGGAAGGTTGTATTTACATCAATCTAATACAACAACCAACCAAAAACTAGTGCTAAAGACATAATAGTCTTTATAGAAGAATACCTAGCAACTAGAGGAAAGGTCTCCTCATAGTCAATTGCCTCTCTCTGGAAGAATCCTCTTACTACGAACTAAGTCTTGTACTTCTCTATGTTGCCATCAACTGCATGTTTGACCTTCTACAGCCACCTGGAATCAAAAACTAATTTTCCCTCTATTCTAGGGACAATCTCCCACACATCATTCTTCATCATAGAGTTGTACTTGACCACCATGGTATCCCGCCATACCTACTCACTTGTTGCCTCCTCATAACTAGAAGGCTCTGCATCACATGATGGAAGACATCAGTGCAACATAACTAGGAAATTTCTTAAGAGGATGACTAACCCAAAAAAAAGTCTTTAAGCACAAACTTGCTTCTCTAACTCTTGCAACGTCTGGGTAAGCCACCTAGACTTCTTGGTTGTACTGGGTGGTAAAGTTATCTTTGTACTTGTACTGGAACTTGTCTAACCTGAACCTGAACTCCCGGAAATCTGTGGATCAACACTTGAGGCAGCAAATGTTATCTCCTCCTCAATCATTGTTGGGAGCTCAAGGGACCTGGAAGACCAACCTCATCGAACTTCACATCCCAGCTCACTACTCTCTTCCTCTGAGATGGAACATAGATCTTGTGACTTAGAGGACTCATTGTAGACAACTAGAATACCATTTGAAATGGAGGGTTCAAGCTTCGTCCTCTTTTCCTCCGGAACATAAATATAAACTAGACTCCCAAACACCCTAAAATGAGAAACATCTAGTTTCTCCCCTACAAAAGATTCCTTTGGAGTCTTGTCCTTCAACACTTTGTGAGGACCCCTATTCAATATGTAAACTAATGTACAACATGCCTCTGCCCAAAGAAACATAGACAGGCCTAAGTCATAAACCATAGACATAGCAGTCTCTATTATGGAATTGTTCTTTCCATCTACAACCCCATTCTATTGTAGGTTGTAAGGCGTTGTAAACTCCCTCTTGATCCCTGCTTCTTTGCAAAAGGAATCAAAAGCCTTGAAGGTATACTCCCTCCATTGTTTGATCTCAATACCTTGATCTTCCTACCTATCTGGTTCTCAATAAGAACTTTGAACTCTCGAAACTTGTTAAAGACCTCATCCTTGGTCTTCATAAACTATATCCAAGTTGTTCTGGAAGAATCATTAATGAAAGTAACACAATAAAGTTTACTTTTCAACAAAGTTGATGACATGGGTCCCCGACAAAGGCATCCCACATGCTTTGAATGAAGGTAGATTCCCATGAGCACATATAAATTGTACAAAATGATGCCAAGATGGACCAAAGCCATTCAGACTACTCCAAACTAACTCATTTTCTTCTACCTTGTCAACAACTACAACAAGCTAATATCTCAACTCTGTGGTCTTCATTAGATAGCTAGCTACTATATCAATCTTATTCGTGCGAGTACTATTCAATTTGTTCTTCAAGAGAATTCTCCTAGACATGTTTTCACTACAGTACAAGGTGACCAGGGTAATATGCATCTCCCTGGCTATCTTCTTCTCTGCAATGTGAGGATTAAATGGCACTTCACTGGCTATCTTCTTCTCTGCAATGTGAGGATTAAATGGCACTTCATCAAATCCAAAACAGTGCATTTTTCTTTGACAGGTTTGTTATTGTGCTTGGCCAAATCCTTGGGATCTATGGGAAGTACAACCTCCTTCTCCACAAGGTACCATAGTGCAACCTCTTCCAAGAGATTTTGCAGCTTGCACTTTCATGGAACAAAGTTGGAAGCACCCTCCAACATATGACAATCTCAAAGACCATGACTAGTCATCCTTGCAAATCAGCAAACAAAATTCAAATAATAGATCAAACAAAATTGAATCCAATCTACAACTTCTCACGAGTGTGGATCGCCTTTCTTAGGCTCAAAAATAAAACTCCAATCCCTAGAGAAACTAGGGCATTACCACCCACAACCCTTTCACAAGTTTAGATCTACTTCACTTACTGAAGCTCGAGCATTCCACCCCTGAAATGTTGAGAATTATAGCTCAGACAAGAACTTCCACACAGGTTTTGTGTGAACATGCAAGAAGTAGTTCGAGATATTTTTGAAAAGTAATTCTATTTTGTAGTTCACTTTAGTAAAAAAGTGAAAGTCTTATTGTTAGCAATTGAATCTAAAAAGTGTATTTCATGCATACATGACTTAGACTAAAAGTAATCTCAAAAATATATTAGGGTTTTGGTCTCAGCCAAAAGTATAAAGACAAGACAAAATAGAAAGTTTGAAACACACTTGAGCAATTGAGTGAGAGAGAGAGAGGAGACAACCAGGAAAGAGGCATTTCTAGAAACCAAGCAGGTTGTATTTTCTCAATAGTATTGTACAGGTCGTACAGTACAATAGTATATCGTACAGACCCATAGAGTCGTACGAATGTGTACAGTCGTACATAATCCATACAGTAGGGTCATACGACAGCCATCCAGTCGTACAATAGAGTTGTACCATCGTATAGAAGGGTCGTACAACAGTTTTCTACTATTTTGTTGATTTTCCAATAGACCATACTATTAGAATTTGGGAAAATTGAAAACAAAAAATGCTTTTAAAATTTTTTGTTCACTAGATCAGCATAAAGAAGAAGAGATATAAACAGATCTGGAAACAAACAAAAATTTTGAGTATAAAAAAAAAAACTTTTATCTTACCTCCTGATTCAATGATAGATGTACCTGTCACATGTGTGTATGTATGCCTCTGTAAATATGCTCAGAATTTAGTTTAGGTTCCTGGATCAAACCTCTAGGGTTTGATCTCTGTCAATGTGGACTGTGGGACAGTTTTGCCAATGATAGAGACCCCCAAAAGAAACAGCAATAAACCCCCAGACTTCCAAGTAGGTAACAGTAATACCCCAACAGAAAGAAACCTCCACAAAATAGTGATATAGCACAAGAAAGAACTGGACAGCAAGATAGCAGACCCTCCATAGGCAAAATGGCAAAACCCTTCACTCAGAAATTCATGCGGCACTAGAAGGAGAGGCCACGGCTGTTAAACTCAGATAAAAGAGAGGACACGACTGCTAAACTCAGATAAGGGAGAGGTTGTGGCTGCTAAATAGATCTAACAGTCAAAGAGAAAGAGTCGCGGCTCTCATACCCAGCTGTAGCTCCAAGGATTAGGTCTGGCAACCAAGGAGATGGCACTTCTACACATTAGACAGGTCCGACAGCTGAAGGAGGAGGAGCCGCATGCACCCTATACTTCAGCAGGTACCAAGGAGGAGCTTCCAGCTAACATCAATCAACAAAACTCAAATCTGAAAAAATTGATGACCAGTAGAGAGGTCGCATCACACAAGAAACTAAACACTGAGGTAGCCACAACAAGGAAAGAGAGGAGGGAGTGAGTGTGTATACAAATGCTAGAGGGTAGAGTCTTATTTATAGTTAGGGAGAGGGGTTAGAGTAATTAGGTTTATAATTAAATATTGGCATTTAATTAATATGTCAATTAATATTAATATAAATTATAAAAACCCTAATTACATATAAAACCCCAATCACATAAAATAAAACCCTAATCACATAAAGTAAAAGCCCAATCACATAAAACAAGGGGGAAATCAAAACAACAAGGGGTTACCTGTTAGGACAAAGTCAAGAGGGGGGGTCCATAATGGAAAAACATGTCCACGAGTCTCATAATGACCTATAAACTTTATCATCACTGCATAAGAGGGTACATCAACAATGTGGTCATGTCCATCTTCATAGGCACTCCTAGGTCTCATGGACCATCCCGGGAGAGAGGAAGAGGATCACACATAAATACATCTTGATATTTCACCAAGATCTACCTGGTCAAAGACCAAGTTGCCCCGGAACACATCTGGGGGGCCTAGAACACATCTAGGGTCTTATCCACTAAGGTACAAGACCAAGGATCAACCCATGCATTAGGCAAGGGTTCCCTGGAACACATCCAGGGGCCCTAGATACATTTAGGGACTTATATCAACCACCAAGGAACATATCCAAGGATCAATCCAAGCATTGAGCAAGGATTCCCTGGAACACATCCGGGGGCCCTAGACACATCTAGGGACTTATATCAACCACCAAGGAACATATCCAAGGATCAATCCAAGCACCGACCAAGAATTCTCTGGAACACATCCAGGGGCCCTAGACACATCTAGGGACTTACTGCTTGGTTCAAGACCAAGAACCCCAGTCATATACTGGGGGCCCTCACTAGGGTCTTTTGCCATGGCTCACACTGCTTGGTCTCATACCAAGAAACCCCAGGAGTGTGTTGGGGGCCCTAGTCCATAGCTAGGGTCTTTTCCATCCTCCGAAGAATGGCTATTGTAGCTGCATTAATTTCAACATGTACCTCTCAGGCAAGTCGTACAACTTATGTTCAAGATGATTTCGATAATTGTGCAACTGCTAGTATTACGCAACTTGTGGAGGTTTCCTTGTAAGTTTTTCAAAAGAATGAAGAGTTAGTTTTGAAGGAGTAATTGCCCATGTATGTGTGAACTTGTTTATGCTTCCGCTATTTAATTTTCCAACTATTGTGTGATTAATGCTATGATCTGAAATTAAAATGATATTAGAATAACACCAGAAATATCACTTCGATTATGAGAGCAATGTTCACTTGCCTCTGAAGAGAGGAGAGGATGAGAGACGCGCTGCAAAAACCCTAGCAGCCTCACAAGATCGATTGTCGGACTCCAAGCACAGAACCCCTCGCGCAACCTCGCTAGCGCAGCAGCCATACACTCGGCCCTCACTGTCACACGAGGTATGGCAACAGGAGAGGGGGGGAAACCCCCCTCTTACCGCAATGCAGCGGCTAATGACAAACCAGGAACAAGGATAATGCGCCCCCCATTCGAGCCGCCATCGCAAATCAGGGACCAGATCCTCGCCAGAGAGAAAAATCTACAGGCGGAAATGGACACAGAAGCAGGAACCTCTCAACCAAGGCCGCCGAGAAGCTGGGAACCAGGCCAATGCATACCACAAATGGAGAAGCCACCAAAATATCTCATCAGCTCAACCCGAGTTGGAGAACATATGCAATTTATGAGAGAGCACGCCCTTATTGGCAAATTTCTAGGGCTTTGGCCAGCAGAAAGAGACCTAAACAAATGGATCAAGCACTGGTGGAACCCCAAGGGGGATTACGAGCTCCAACTCAGCTCCAAGGGTTTCTTCACCATTATTCTATACAACTTAGAAGACAAAGACCGAATCTTTGAAAATGGGCCTTATTTTTTCAACTCGGCAGGATTGTTTTTACGCTTTTGGACAGAAAGATTTAGCCCGGACAAAGAAGACTTCACCATGGCTCCTGTATGGATACGCCTGTACTCACTCCCGCAGGAGTTCTGGCTAGAAGAGATCCTAATGGGTATCGGGAATACCCTAGGACAATACGTGAAGGCTTCAGAAGCCACAAGGCAGCGAAAATACACCTCATACGCCAGAATATGTGTTTACATGAACATATCCAAAGCATTGTCGGGGGCGGTAAACTTAGAATACCAAGATGAGGACTGGCTACAAACCCTGGATTATGAGCATATACCATTCAGATGTAGAAGATGCCATGAGCATGGACATCTTTACAGAGACTGCCCCATCCTCAAACAATCTGGAAAGGTAACAGAAACCCAGCAGAAAGATGGCTTTACGACAGTAACATCAAAAAGAAGGAACCCTTCAAGAAAGCAGCCAGTGGCGAACAAGCAAAACAGTGCCTCTAAGAACTCCTTTGAAGTCCTGGAGCAGCTCCCTGAGGACGAAGACGTTCAAGATCCGCACAAAAGCCTCCAGCAGACGCAAAAAACAGATCCAAACCCTGACCCCAATCCTACAACAAGCGAGGCCCTTTTGGGGGATAAAGGAGAAGTTGACGGAGACACCCCAATGGCACTGGACGATCGGGATCTGGTGGGTATAGATCTGGAGAAGCTAGAGGAGGCTCTGAACCAAAAAAATCTGCAGACACTCCCTGAAGAACAACTTCGCAAGGTACACAAGGTTTTCCTCAATTCCTCTGCAGGGTCAGCGGCACGCCTGGGCATAGCGATTGACTCGAACTCGGGCACAAAAAGAGCTCTTCGTGAAAATAAACGACGAGGCAGGAAGACGGCACAGCAACTGATAAAGGAAGCAGGCAACCTCATGATAAACTCAGGTCAGATCCACAAGCTCTCGGAGGGCTATCTCCACTCAACACCCCCCTCTTAATGATGAAGATCACCACATGGAATATCCGAGGGCTAAACGGTAGATCCAAGCAAAGGATTCTACGAGCATGCATCATGGCAGAGAAACCAGACATACTGTTGCTCCAGGAGACAAAATGCCGGGGCACAGAGACTGAAACAATCTCCCAGCGAGTATGGCGAGAATGCAACTACATCACAACGGACTCCACAGGAGCCTCGGGAGGCTTAGCCATCCTATGGAACCCCTCCACCGTAACCATCAGCAAACCCTTCACAACGGTAGGCACCATCACTGCCTACTTTGAAGTAACGGGTACGAACCAAACAGGCGCCATCACAAATGTTTATGGTCCACAAAGCAGTCAAGACAAAGATCAATTCATGAAAAGACTCGAGATGATCAAGGACCTGGTAGCAACCCCGAATTGGATTCTAGGAGGCGACTTCAATATGATCCTGACACTGGAAGAAAAAACCGGAGGCAGCAGAAAACTGGAGCAAGACAGCGGTAAGTTCAAAACACTCATTGACCATTTAAAACTAGTAGATATTGAAAGCAGCAATGGCATCTTCACATGGTCCAATCGCAGATCAGGAGGCCAACATATTGCCTGTCGATTGGATCGCTTCTTGGTAACAGAGGCAATCATGGATTCAGGCTCTCATCTGGAAAGCCTCATCTTACCCAAATCAGGTTCAGATCACTGGCCCCTGGCCCTGCAATTAGATTTGGGGGAACCCCCTAAATACAAGCCTTTTCGATTTGAGAAATTCTGGCTAACACACCCGGATTTCAAGAGATTAGCCGCGACCTGGTGGGAACAGGCGAAAATCGACCATGGTACAAGCATGTACAGGCTCCAACAGCGACTGAAGAACTTCAAACAAGCGCTCAAGCTTTGGAACAAAAACAGCTTTGGCAATATCCTTCACAGCATAAAGAACATTGAATGCAGATTGGAGGAGATCCAACAAACCTTCATCTCTGGAGTGAGAACAGCTGAATTAATGGCCGAGGAAGAACAACTTCAAACACAGCTGGAAGAAAGACGAAAGCAGGAGGAAATCTTATGGAAGCAAAAGTCTAGGGTACAATGGCTCAAAGAAGGCGAGAAAAACACAGCATTCTTCCACAGAGCCATGATGCACAGAAGGCACATCAACAGAATCACGCACCTGGAGGACAGCCAGGGCAACCTAGTCAGGGAACACTCCAAAATTGAGAGAGAACTGCTCAAGTATTACCAAGACCTTTTAACAGAGCCACAGCAGGATCGAAAGTAGGCAATCAGAAAAATCACAAGCCATATACCGGCCCTAGTCACGCCAAAACAGAATGCGGCCTTAACTAGACCCATTACTCAGGAAGAAGTCGACCAAGCGGTTAAAACCATGCCGGCAGGAAAAGCTCCAGGACCCGATGGGTTCACTGTGGATTTTTTCCACCACTGCTGGGACCTGGTCAGGCAGGACGTGTGGGAAGCAGTTGAAGA
>ML794202.1:0-15770 GCA_009831015.1 Picea engelmannii | reverse complement strand
CCAGGAACATCTTTGTACCATTTTGAAACCATTAATTGGATCGGTACCCATTGGAGAGGGACCCGGAGACGTAGCCCAGTGAAGGGGGTGAACTCCGTTAACAAATTCTGCGTTTGTGTCTCTTTTCTGCTGTTCTCATCTTTGATTTGTTGTCTTCTCATTGCTGTCCAGTTTGCTTTTCATTTCAGTTTACAGTTGTCATTTAATTATGTTAAATGCTGCTTTATATGCTGAGCAAATTGACTATGAGCATTCATAAAACTTTTTAATGCACACAAGTTGAGATCCGACGGATCAGAGGATTCCACTACTTGGAACACACAAATATCCAGAACACGTGACTATCACAAAATAAACAGAATCTCCTTTAACTAGATCAATAGTTCTTTGAAGAAATGCAGCATTCCATGTAGAGAAGAAACGCTTATAAATGATAACCAAGAAATGCAAAGTGATCCAATGGGTAACAAAACGTATTCAAGAACAAATCATCCAAGTCATTACCGCTTGTGTTGTGTCGAGTACTTTCCAGTGTTCATCATATTCTACTTTCATCCGCCAGAAGAGGCCAATAATAACATTGTTTTCTTAAGTGGCCTCTTCGAGATGCAGGCGTTGTAGATGATCGAACAAAAGTTTAGAGAGTGGTTGGAACCATGATTGTAGTGTAAATGTTCGGTGTGCAAATCTCCTCCCGCACTCATCTATTGTTGGACAAAGTACACTAATCTTGTAGGAAAATGTTTGATGAGTCGTGAAAAATTCTCACATAACCACAGGTATGATGGTTCTCAGTCTGGTCTTCCAAATGATTTTTAGCAGTGGGAGTATTCCCTTCATGTAATGGATCATATCTTCCCAAACCCCTCCCTCTTTTTCTTTCACGTGGTAAGTACATGTGAACTTTGCTTGATAAGACCTTGGCATGCCACCAATTGATCGATCGCTGACAATCGTTTCTCTCACGATGCCCTGAACTTCGGTGGATCGTTATTAGAATTGAATTCTTGTCGAAGATCATGTTGTCTCTCATAGAGTGGTGTTGTAGTTATTTTTATTTGCATAATTTTACAGCTAATTGTCTCTCATGAAACGATGTTGTAATGTTTAAATTGCATAAGTTTACAGTTTATTTCTCATAGAGAGTAATTTTTACAAGTTGTATGTTTATCAAAAAAAATTAGAGTATTTAAACATAGCATTTATTTCATCTATGTTGTGCAATCTTATTTTTTCACTCGTAATTTTTTTAACTGGACTGGATCTGAGTTTATTGGGTGTGATTTTTTAACAATCACTTAAATCCCTTTTGCTCATATTTTTCATTTGGTATCAAAGCTTTTGTGGTTGATTATAGTGTTTTATTTGGAGAAAGATAAGATGGCCAAAATTCAAATGCAATACAGTATCGGGTTCCTCTTTTCAGTGGGGAAAACTATGAATACTAGAGTGTGACGATGAGAACTTTACTTAGTTCACAAGATTTATGGATGCTTGCTTCTATAGGCTACACAGAGCCAATTGATAAGACTACATACAATGCTCTCTATGTTGATCAAAAGACAGAGTTGAAGGAGAACATAAAAAGGATGCCAAAGCTCTATTCATCCTTCAAACTGGAGTTGACATCGCAATATTTCGAAAGATCATATAATGTGGTAAGTCCCATGATGCTTGGGAAACCTTGGAGAAGGCATACAAGGGATTTATAAAGGTAAAAGTTGTCAAACTTTAGATGCTTAGAAGAGATTTTAAATCTCTTACTCTGAAAGAAAATGAAAGTGTTGAATCTTTTATTACTATAGTATAAAATATTGTGAATGTTATCCATGCCCATGGTGAATATGTTGAAGATAGAAGGATTGTTGAAAAAGTGTTAAGTAGTCTTCCCAAAAAAATTGATCCTGTCACTATTGCTATAGAAGATTCAAGGGATTTATCACAACTAACCCTTGTTTATCTATTTGGAATCCTTCAAGTACATGAAAACATGTTAAAAAAGAATGAGGAACCTCTGGATCAAGCCTTCCAAAGCAAGTTGAAGGTTGATGACAAGAAGAAACGATCTTCCACTGTCATGATTGATGCTTCTACTTCTTCTTATTCATCATATAGAGGAGGTAGAGGTGGTGGAAGAGTGAGAGGAAGAGGAGGCCGTGGTAGAGGAAGAAGCAATAGTTCTGGAAGAGGCTACTTTCATTGCAGCTATTGTCGTAAAGATGGTCACCTTGAAAATTATTGTTTTAAGAAGAAAAAAAGACACCTCTCAATCAAATTTTAGTAAAGATGAAGGTGAGAACTCTCAAACTTTGTTTCTCACATGTAATAGTTTTGATGTCAAAGATGATTTTGTATGGTATTTAGATAGTGGTTGCTCAAATCACATGACTTGAAATAAAAATATTTTTGGAAAGTTAGATGAGAGTGTGAAGGGGGAAATTAATTTTGGCAAGTAATGGGAAAAGGTACCCTTGCCATAAATGTCGAGAATGGAAGTATTGTGTTTGTACGTGATACTTTGTTTGTTCCAAGTTTAAAGCATAACTTGATTAGCACAGGGCAACTAAATTCTAAAAACTACAAGACTATTTTTGAAGGAAAGTTTTGTAAGATTTTTAACAACAATGGCCTTGTCATTGAAGTTCCCATGACAAATAATATGATGTTTTTATTAAGAATGGAATCAAATGTGGCTTGCTTGAAGGCCTATGTTGATGAGTCTTAGTTATGGCAGAAGAGGTTTGGGAACCTTAATTTTTGATCTCTCTCCTTCATGCAAAAGAAGAACTTAGTAAGAGGTTTCCTTTCACTCATAGAGCCAAATAATAATATATGCGAAGGTTGTGCAATAGGGAAGCAACATAGAGACAATGTTCCCCATCATCATTTTAGAGCTCGTGAACCTTTGGCCTTAGTGCATGTAGATATTTGTGGCCCCATGCAAACTTTATCTCTTGGAAGGAATAAGTATTTTCTTCTCTTTGTAGATGTTTTTTCAAGGATGTCTTGGGCCTATTTCTTAAGCGAGAAGTCTCAAACTTTTAGTTTCTTTCAAAAATTTAAAGCACTTGTTGAGAAGGAATTAAGATACTATTTGAAAGTTTTGAGAACTAACCAAGGTGGACAATTCACCTCCAATGAATTCAAATAATTTTGCATCTCACATGGCATCAAGAAGGAGTTAACTACAACTTGTACTCATCAACAAAATGAAGTAACAATGAGGAAAAATAGAACAATTGTAGAAATGGCCAGATGTATGTTGAAAGGAAAGTGTTTGCCAAAATTGTATTGGGTAGATGCAGTCCATTAAGCCATATATATCCTCAACATAAGTCCTACAAAGTTGGTAAGAAAATATACTCTTTGTGAAGCCTGGTTTTGTAAAAAACTAATTGTTTCTCATCTGAAATTTTTTGGGTCTACATGCTTTGTTCACATTCCCATACAACAAAGATAGAAGTTAGATGGAAATCGATGAGATGTGTTTTCATTGGATATTTAGACGAAATCAAGGCTTATAGAAGTTATGATCCACTTACTAATAAGCTTTATGTTAGTAGAGATGTGGGAATGAAGGAGAAGATAAAGTGATTACTCCACATATTGAAAATTTAATCTTTGATAATAATGACCAATCTTTGCAACTCTTTACAATGAGAAATATAGGCTCACCTTCAAGGAGCTATCCATCAAAGGCATATTCAGAGTCTCCAACAACAAGATCTCATGTTGATACCCAAGCAACACCTCCATCCAGTCCTCCTAGAAAAACAAGAAGTTTGAAAGAGATATATGAGACATCTAGGTATGTTGGCGATAGTTTTGCTCTTCTCTCTTCTGCCCATGTTGAATCTTTTGATTTTAAAGAATCTTGCACTGATGATCCATGGGTGCAAGCCATGGAGAATGAGATGTCATAGATCGAGAAGAATGACACATAGGAGTTAGTTGATCTCCCTCATGGAAAATCCACTATTGGAGTAAAGTGGATTTACAAGATAAAATTTAATATGGATGGAAGTATTTCAAAGTATAAGGCATGATTAGTTGCAAAGGGACATGTGCATCAAGAAGGCATTGACTATGAAGAAAATTTTCTCGCGTAGCAAGACTTGAAACTATAACACACCCGACCCCCTAGGCATCATTAGGGAGGTGGGGCGTCAAAATTTCCTAACTCTTTCCTTAAATTCCCTTCCTAAATAGTACCTCTAAAAGCAAATCTAATTCCATAAGTCGATTTTGCTCATTGAGAGATTTCCAACAACTATAAATATACTGAAAATTGTGTTCTAAATCGAATGTTGTGGCCTTTTAAAGTTTTAGGGCTTTCATGGCCTTTTTCCCACCCAGGTCCACCTCACACCCACGTGGCATCCACGTCATATGTACCGTGTAAAAAGGTTTTTGCGTGTGTGCTAATGTGTTAAGACACATAACCTTGACATGGCAAGTCTCAACGCAACTAAAGTGAGACCGATAGAACCACGCAAAGCCGAAAATTTAGTGATCTGTATTTCCCCATAAATTGACACTCACAAACTTTTGTATTCAAGATATCCATATATCTAGGACCTTAGATCTCGCCTTGGAACCTTGAATTGGAACCCTTCTCATCCGGGAGTTTGGGGTGCTACCTCTTCTGATCTTACCATAGAACTTGGAATAGAACCTAGAAACATCTAGAATCATAGATCTAGAGGATCCCAAAAATCCTTTTATAAGAAATTTCAGATCCGGATGCAGAACCTTGATCGGGAACTTTAACACATCCGAAAATGCGAGATCTTGAGTGTTGAGGCCACAACAACCCCCCTTTAATTTTGCTTTTACAAGAGAAAGGAAAGGGCCCCCCTACTAAAATTTCAATCCTATATCTTAATCCTCTACTACTTGAGCCTTATGTTATTTATTTGCATACTTTGGTAGAGTTGGGTGGTTAAATCTTGATTGATGGTTATATGTGGTGGGTGTTGATTATTCCTTTCGGTCTGATGATTTCAAATGTATTTGTGATGCTTCTTGACCTATGATGTTTCATTGAAATTTGTATAATGGAATTGATGTGTTATCTTAAGACTTTTTGTTGATTCCAAAGTGCTTGATGCTACGAAAGGACTGCGCGGATCTGGCCGAGCCTGACAGAAGACGAAGGGATTCAACAATTGGATCAGAGGGAAGAAAAGTTGAATGTCGCAGTCCATGATTTGAAGCAGATACAAAAGATGATGAGTATTTCAGATAGGCTAAAAAGCGCGTAGGAGATGAAAAATCTGCAAGCAGATTTGAAGACAATCCAAGGGAAAAGACAAACAAGACAGGCTCGGTTGGAGCCCCTACAGGATCAAGTAGAGAAGATGATAGCAGAGTTGGAAACAGAGAAAGGCAGACTGGAGCAGGCACACTCAGAGAGTATAAAAGTTTTGGAGGAGCACATAACAATGTAGGTGGTGGAGACCCTGACATAAAAGAGTGTGCAGGCCAAGACACAAGTAGATGCACTCACAAAGAAGTTCCAAGCATTGGAGAAATTTATGTGAGAGGCACGCACTGCCTGAGTGGCTTGGGATGAGCCATAGGTTAGTGTTGGGGGCCTGTTGGACCAGGCAATTTTGGGGTTCAACGCAGAAAGGAAGCTAAGAACTAAAGAATGGACGAGGGAAGCAATGCGCACTAGGAAATGAGGAGAAAGCAGTGCACAAGAAGGAAAAAGAAGCAGCGCACCGAGAAGAAAGGAAAATCAATGTGACGAAATTGTGGATTAGCGCGTGAAGGCAGTTAGAATGTGGACAAGTTGAGTCCACTTAGAGTTAGGGTTTTGGTAGTCAATGTAAGGGTTTTTACCCATCTTTGTAATATAAATAGAGGATGTATGAGGCAAATGGGATATCTTTGATCATTATGATTTTTGTATGAGAGAAGTACTTTGAGCACCTTTTTGAGTCTATTGAGTCAAAGTATATGTTTTGTTGAGAGATGTGGAGCTCAGATGGAGTCAATTTTGAGATGCATAGATTATAATTGAGGGTCAGGTCGCAAGTTGTTGAGCTTGGTGCGACATTGATCAGCCTCATGGAGTATGACATACTTTTGATGTAGTGCACGCAATGCAAGACTTTTGATGAATAATAAATATAAGAGACAGAAGATCTTTGTGGATGTAGCCCAGGGGGGGTGAACCACGGTAAAAATGGTGTCTGTATGTGTGTTATCTCTTATGTGTTGATTTTATATGCTTGATGATGAATGAATAGATAAATGAATGAATATGTTGAAGTTTATTTACAGCGTGCAATAGAATAGTATGATGTTTTTTGTAGAATGAATGTTATGGAATGGATAGAATAGTAGATCTGATGAATGGTAGTATGGTAGAATGAATGTTGAAGTAGAAGAAGTCTAATAGGCCTAACATTCCCATGAGTTCCATCCCTTCCATGATTGTAGACACTTGGGTCATGCAATCACCCATAAGCCATCTCAGGTGAGACCGCATTGTGTGCAGTGTTGCTTTCTGGTTTACCAGAGGGGCTGATGGTTTATAGGGTTTTGTTGGAGAACTAAGGTAGAACCTAGGTCAACCCATATATCCAACAATGACCCTACATGGTTGTAAGGTTTGGTGTTCTATTGCATGTCTTGAATGAGTTTACTATTGATTATTTTTATGATTGACTAATTCAAATTTCCCATCCTCTTGTTGGCATGATATGCTTAATATCTTCAACTTTTATACTTTCACATGTAGATCTTAATTTTAAGTTTCAAACTCTAAGTCTAAATCGCATTATTGTTGATCCTTCTTTTGAGTTGAAACTTGACACATGTAGTTTCAGGACACTCATCTACATCCACCATGTTATCGTTGGATAAACCTAACACTCTCTTATAAATTGGCTTAAAAGCAGGGAATATATTGTTTATAGTATTGGCAAGTCTTATTTTGATCGTATGGCTGATTTCATTCCTCTGTTTTGTAGGAACAAGTTTACAGAGCCACTTCGTTCGCATGACTGCTCTAGCCTCGATAGGCCTGTGGAGGAATCTCTTGATCCTTGTCTATAACCTTGACCTTGATTCTTGCCAGGCTTCTCCTTATCAGGAAGCAGAGTACCTTGGCTTGTAGTTGCCTTGAGGTCTGAAGCCCCCAAGGCCGTCGGATCTATCTTTCCCGCAAGCTTGTCCCTGAACCTTTTCAGACTGATTTATACTGAGTCTTTTTTGGTCTTACTTCTCGCCAAAACCCAGGCTAAAAACCCATTCATACTCTTGATTGTGAGTCCTTGTCGTGTCGTTGCCTGATGCATGTTTGTTATTTGTCACATGCATGGTGGTGTGGTGTAAGGACCTTTTCCTTGACCCATTTTTACTCCTTCTCCTCGTGATTTGAGCATGGTCGCCCTCTGATATGTGCATCTTGAGTGGACTAGATTGTGATGTACACTTGGTTAGAGTCGATTCTTTTTTCCACTCGTCATTACTTGTGACGTTAAATTGTCACACAAAGTGTCATATACTTCACCTCCATCACTTTCCCTTTATCGCAGCTTAATCGCCACATCCTTCATCACTATATATCCCCGCTCCTCTCCATGATGCTTGGTTTCTTAAATCCTACTTTATACACCTTTTTCTAAATTTTGCCCCCGAGGCACGAAACCCAGATCGATGGAACCGTGAGGGGACATGGAACCTTCACTTGTGTAATTTGGGCTTAATTTTCTAACTTGCAATTTTATTTTATTTTTCTTTAATTTTGTACATCTTTTTTGTATATATATATATTCGTTTATTTATTTTTGTTTTTATTTATATTCATTTTTCTCATGCTTTTGAAAAACCGCATGGTATTACCCGTGGTTTTCCCCCTAGAATTACTATAGGTATTTACTTTTACTCGTGGGGTAAACTAATTCACATTAAACATTTATTTTACATGGGGTAAATTCATTTTTACGTGGGCAAACCATTTATTATACCTGCCGATAGGCATGGTATATAACGTTGAGTTAGGTTTGACTTTCTATTAGTTCATGGTTGACTATAAAATATACACCCCTTTATCTAAAGTTTTAAAAAATAACGATTAATTTTAAATTTTAAATCTCATTTATCTGATATCTTATTGGCCAAAAACTTTGAAGTCTTATTGTTGCCTTCACTTCCCCCAATGTTAATGTAATAAATATTTCTGCCATCTAATCATTTCATGCATATTCCTTGTTTATTGAAAACATGAGTGATAAGGACAAATTTAATTGATAATATATAAACAGAAAAACACACAAATCAAAGCAACAACGCTGCTTGATCGAACTCGAGCAATTTGCGATTAAATCATTTAAAAAATAAATTTGTTTAGAGTTTACCCTAAACCTGACAGGACATTGCTTGGTCCTTCAACAATCGACAAAGTGGACCCTAAATATCAATCAGTTGTTGCAATTTAATTGCAGAAAATGACGCACTTACCAGACCTAAAACAATGTTCACACTCAGTCAATCACAGAGACTGGTGGCTCTGCGCTGGCGTGGACGGGAAGTTTCCGCGAGGAGTCAGGCTTCACATCAATATGTAATTTTATTGTTAAACATACGCATTATTTTTGGAAGATTCTTAAAGATACACATTATTCTTAAATTCTTCCTAAGAACTCGGATGGCATTAGATTCTTAAACATACACATTATTCTCGGATTCTTCCTAAGAACTAGATTCTTAAAAATTTATAACTATTTTCTTATAGGTAAAAGTTAAATTTTTTAATGTTTTTTTTTTTAATTAAAATTAAATTATAATCAAAGTAGTATTTAGTTTTATATATAAAATTAAAATTAGTTTTATTTTTATTTTTTATATTTAATATTCATTTCCTAATCTTATTATTTATTAAGGTTTATCATGGGAAATATTATTTATTAAGGTTTATCATGGGAAACCCTCATCATCGGGAGAACCCATCCGAACTCACTTTACCAAGATTTACTTTAACCTCGACGATGATCATGCCTTGGATACATTGTCTTTAAAGGATTATTTTAATATATGTCCCTGAAGAATGTGCACCCATTGATCTTTAGTATTTTAATATATTTTCTTTGGAAAATTTATTATAATATTTTTTTTTGGAAAAACGTGAAGTGTTTATATTTGAATATTAAATAAAATCCCATGGGAAGGCTAGCCCATGTTGTTGGGAGTAATCCCCACTACATCATCGACGGGAGTGTGGAGCTCATCATCGTCGAGAGTGTGGAATGAAGAATGAGGTGGAGTGGAGTGTACAAACTACGACGATGAAACCTTTGGGGGAGAACTGGGGGATATTATATGGGATTTTATGTCCCACAAACTATGTCCATACTGGTGGGGGAGGGGGAAATATTATTTATTATTTATTTTGTTTTTTTGTTTTATTTTAATTTGATTTATTTATTTAATTTTAATTTATTAATTTTCATTGATTACTAGTTTCTTGTAGGTAGGGGGAGTATACAAATTGAGTGCGCCTAATGGTTAAAAACACATGTTTCATCCTTGGAGGTTATGGTTCAAATCCAGAGGGGAGTAGGGTAATTATTATTATTTTATTAGCTTTAATTTCAATCATTCTTATCTTCACATTAATGGGGATAATTAGATTAGTTTAATTTTAATTTTCTTTGTAGATTAGGGGTAATTTTATTAACTTTGTTAATAATTGTAAATAATGTAGAGTAATGTAAATATTTTTTTAATTTTTAATTTTATTCTTTTTTAATTATTTTCCTAATTAAAAAAAAGGGAAAATTAGCTAAAATTATACTGCAAGCCACAGGTCCCATGCCCGCCTAGGTTCTTATTTAAACTATCTATAGGGGCTAAATCATTTAAATTGATAATTTTTGAACTCTCTTATGCATGTGGGATTTCCTTTTTGCAGGTTGAGGATCAATGTCCATATTCATCCACACGTTTAATCGACACCTGTTGAGTGATGTTTTTAAAATAGGCACAACTTGGGCTACAAGTGTCGGAATTGGGTCCATGATACCTCATTGGAAAGGTATTGGACAAAGGAATGTAGTGGTAGAGGTATCCAGTTCAGAAAGATGACAAAAGATGTCAGAAAATGTAGAGAACAATAGACCACAAATTTGGGGGTAGAAATGACTATGCATACTTCAAGAAGCCATATTTGGGGCTACATGCAACGAAATTAGGCCCAAGATAGCTCACCTGAAAGCTAGAAAGGTGAAGAACATGATGGGATAACAAGAATTGTTAGATGTTGAGCGAAAATTGCTTGAAAATGCAAAAAAAAAAAAAAAACTTGAATTCAGCTGAAGAACATGCTATGCAGACTTTAGACAATCATATATCAAGCTACAGGCAAGGAAATAGGACCAGGAATAGCTCAATGGAAATATGATACAAAGGAGGAGAAGATAAAAAGATATTAATCAACAGGCAAACACAAGAAACACCCAGAACGTATCGAGGACAGAAGACGACACTAATAAGTCGAGTGAATCATATTTTTTTTTTTAAATAAATATCATTTGTAAACTACCATAGGGTGAATGTAACCACCCAAGGATCTCTTCATCTTCCATTTGTAACTTACACATCTATATTTTCGAAAATGAAAAATAAATTTTGAATGTAAAATAGACAAAGCAAAGGGAAATGAAAGGAACAACCACTAGAGTGGAAAAGTCTATCTTGTTTTATAAAAGAGAGCTCACTAAATGTAGTGGAGGGACTTTTTCCCTTTGTAAACGAAAGATGGTACTATTATCGTTGAGGGAATAAAGGGAAAGAGACATTTCAAAAATTTATGGCTTTGATGAATGTATTTGAGACTATTCTTTGTGCATTTGTCTTCTGCTTGAGTAGCATAGAATTATGTTGTATGAACCATTTCTTCACTCTGTTCTATATTGCTCAAGTTGTCACATGTTTCCTTATGAGTACAAAAATAATGTTACGAATGCATTGAACAACTAATTGTCTATGTACTTGCAGCATTGTTGCTATCACTTATCATTAGCATACATGAATTATTTATGATTCTAATGATATTATCTTTCGATGTACTAACTATTTTTGTTTTGCTCTTGAGATAGGTTGGAATTAGTTAGATTATATTAGTTTTGCTTTCAGTTAGATTAGTCTTAGGATTAGTTAGAAATATTTGGGGGAAAATCTATTGTCTTTCCCCTTCTTCTTCTTTTAATTATCAGCGGTAATGAGGCCCATATACATGTTGGAAATGCTATACCAAATGAGAGTAGGTCTAATTGGGACCTGCCATCAGGCGTTCTCCATTACCTATTTGACAGACCATTCGGACCCGTCAACATAATTGACGCTATAAGGAATGCCATATGAAAAGTTGAGCCCATGGAGTCATTCTAATTAATTATTTTTAATTTACTAATGGCTCCATCCCATATCCCTTTATGGAGATGTTTTTCTGGTACTGTACCTCCCAAACCTCCGAGAAAGATTTCACATTTCTCATCGCAACTTAAATTTGATAGCGAGGGTGAAACCTCTACATCTAGACATGTTTAACAAGTCTAGAAATTTTGTAGTTCTCACAATATTTGTAATAGAAGTGCCATTTGCAAGTTGTTCACTCTCACTTTTGCAGGCCGGATCAAGAGTTGGCGCGAGACTTTGTCGATCGCCTCTATTCACACATGGGAACAATTTATGAGTAAATTTTTGCAAGGTTTTGAGAATTATGATCATGATAAATTGTGTGAAGAAATTTTGAAACTTAGGAAGAACGAAGATGAATCTCTTGAAGATTTTGTTATCATATTTACTCATCTTTGCTATAGGTTTCCTTTGCATGATAAGCCCTCTAACAATGATTTGATTTCCTGTTTAGTTTATCTTACTAATGAAATAGACCAACTAGTGGATGACGAATCTAAATCATGTTTTAATGTTCTTTTGCACGATGATTTAAATTTAGATGAAAATATTGTAAATATTGATGGCTTAGTTGGACTCCATATGTCCAGACCTTTATTTACTGTAGGGGATATAGATAAGAGAGAGAATTATTTTTCGGAAGAAGCATATGTATCCTCTCACCACTCGATCCCCCATTTCTTTCTTTATGATGAAAAAGAGACCTCTTGTGTTATAAATTCAAGTTCAGATTTTTCTGTAACTCACCAAGAGGAAGATTCTCCTACTGATAATGGGACACTTCGGGTCACACCTATGGTTATGTCAAGCTCTCATTATCCTCTCTCTTCTTTTCCATCACAATAAATGGAAGAGGAAGTTATGGGGAAAGATTTAGATGTTGACCATTTTGTTAATGAAGAAAATCTGGACACTTATGAGATGAATCCTTCATCCTTCATGAATAATTTGTAATTAGCTCCTGTTAATTTGGATAGTTCTACTGTTATAAATTCTCCTAGCCTAACCAAAATGGATCAAGACTGGTTTTTACTATTGATGGATTATTTAGTGAAACTTCTTGTTCTAATAATTCTTGTGATTCACTCCTCTCTTCTAACCATGACTATGTATTGAAAGATATTTCAGATTCTTATATTCTACTGGAGAAAAAAAACCACGTTGATAATTTCACTCAAGGAGAAGAAATAAACATACATGACATATCTCTTGCAACACAATCACCCACTTTTTGTTTGCAAGAGGAAAACCATCTTGAGGAAGAACATGTTGATTGTGAAACCATGCCTAGTATGATGCCTACTGATCCACAATCAATAACTGTTGTTCTTAAGAAAAGATGAAATACCATTTAGGGAGTCACTTTTTAAAATCATTTCATGTTCAAGAGAAGCTTTTAGTTCTCTTAATTCCTCTACTTATTATTATTTATATCATGATCTCTTTAATGGTTTGATTTTGTAGGAAGCCACCCATTGTCCTATTCAAGTAAACTCAATAGGGTTGACCCCTTTTGAGGTACTTGATGGTGGTGAAGTACATACATAAGATAGAGAGGATAAGTCATATTCCCATGAACTTAGTACAACTATGCCTTATGAGCCTTTTTCATAGGATGAAGGGAATGTTGTAGTAGACAGATATCAGACCATGTCTTCTTCTTCTTCATTTTTGGTTAATAGAGAGTCTTCTTGTTCAAGTAGCCTTTTACTGGATATTGTTGATACTAGTGGATCTCACCATTGTCTTGAAATTATCTCTCATACCATGGTGGATGCTAGTCTATGTATATCATTTGTTTCCACTAATTTGTCTCAAGTTGGTGGTTACTTGAAGTGTGAGTACAGGGAGGCTTGCCAAGATAATGAGGCACTTTGGTCTACACCGATGGTTATGTCAAGCCCTCGTTCTCTTAGTTTGTCTTTTGGAGTTAACAAGTTTATTAGCATAATGACTCTCTCACCAATAACACCTCACACATATTCAATGCATGGTTCTCATTCGATATGCTACCTTCCATTGAACCCCCTCCATCAATTCTATGATAGTAATGCAAGATTTTATGATAGAAATGAAGCATGGTTGGAAGAATTGTACTCATCTAATGTTCCCATGAATGATCACTATGACATTTTTAATATAGTGGATAGAGTGTTTCAAGTTTTAATTCGTCCTACTTTTAGTATATTTTTATTCCAAGCTCTGTTGCTAATCTTTTGTCATGAACATATGTTTCCAGGCTTGGGATTACAAGGATGGCTACATTGGCATTATGACTTTACATAAATCA
This sequence comes from Picea engelmannii, assembly GCA_009831015.1. Lineage (NCBI taxonomy): Eukaryota > Viridiplantae > Streptophyta > Pinopsida > Pinales > Pinaceae > Picea > Picea engelmannii. The sequence goes on along the minus strand of ML794202.1, from coordinate 2,050 downwards.
TTTTTCGGCCATTTGTAGCGTAGGATAGGAGTAGGATAGAATAGGCTAAGTGTCTTTTATTTGCACCTAGTATTAGCTTTGCTTCCTAGTTTGATTAGTTTTTTGTTTTCCTTCTGTTTTTATTTACTGTTGGTTGAACAGTACATGAATTCTTAGCAAAGGTTGAAAGAAATAGAAGACTTGCACACTATTTTTCCCTTGATTGGATATTTCAATTTAATTTAGATGTGGGAAAATTTTGTTCTTTTTCATTACTAAAAACTTCCTATGTGCTGGGGTAACTTTCAGATCACCGAGTTTATACATGTTCACTGTGCCAAATCTTTTTCAAACATGTTTTCATCTTACAAGTGAGATATTTTAAAATAAAAGATAATATTAGTTCTTATTGGGATGAAAATGAGCACTCAAAGGTATTCAATCCTCATAATGAATATGGTTCTAATTGGAAGATTTTGCTTGATTGAGTTTCTTTTGATTTTTGGGCTTGTTGTCCCATACACATTGAATGGAAGTTTTGAGTATTAAAATTCTGCTCATCTGAAATCCAAGCCACTCCAACTCCATACAATCTTTTTACATGATTATTTTATCACGGTCTTGGATTTATTTAAATGGTTTCTTCCACATCGACTCTTTTCTTCGATCACTTTTAGCCAACATGATTTTTCTGTATAGACCTTTTAGCATAGTGAGTTTGGTTGATTTTTTTTTCTTTCGAGTTATTTATTTTCATCAATTTTAGTTTTGATTTCTAGGAATTGGATGCACATGTCTTATTGTTTGTTCAGTTAGTTTTCCAAGGAGGAGTTTCATCTTTTATCTTGCATCTTTCTTCACCCAAGTTTCCTCTAATACACAACAACAAGAGATATTCTTTCAGGCTGCCTCGATGCATGTTTTGGCATTGTGGACAACACTATTATTTAAATCTTTTGTTGATATATCTTTCAGAAAATTACTTGGGGCCAATCTTTTTATTCCCCAACTCACTAGTCGACTAAAGACTCAATCCTAACACTATCAATCATGAGAATTTTAGACCTAATATTTTCTTGAAGAGTATCTCTTCATCCCTTGGGTTTGCTAATTTTGGGTCAGTCATTATGCTTACATTCTTGATTGTTCTAATTTTTATCATGGATTAATAATCTCTCACTTACATCATCATGTTGACATCATCCAAATCCTTGAAGTTGAAAATACCTTAACAAAATATCTCCATGCAACTTCTAAGATACTAATATTCAAGTTTTCAACATTTGTTTTCATTTCAGCCATGGTAATAATTTTCAAGATGTGAATTCCTTGTGGGCTGTAACTCATTAATCTATTGGGCCCCACACTCTTCAACATTCCTTGAACCAAGACTCATTCATAACTTGGGAAGATAAGCATGTTTGGGTCATACTGAAACCTTTGTTATTGGATCCTTCTTACTCATGAGCTTGTTGATTTTGTTTTCTGGATTATATGTCGCATTCTTTTGAACAAAAAACCATCTAGTGGAGAGACAAGCGACACACTTTTCCTTTTCCCTTCATTTTTTTCATATTCTATCACATATGTAAGCCCAACAGAGTGAAATTCATGGTTTATCTACTTGGAACACTCTCGGGAGATAAAGGATATTGATTTCATGGATGTTCCCATCATGACAAACATAATCTTATCACCTATTAGAAATCCATTCTTACTCGCTTCATTCAATTTTGATTTCTCATTATATCTTTCATTTGTGTTGGGGAAGTCAATCCATCTAGGCTGTGACCTAAGACCACTTACACCTTTCCAAAATATCTTAATTGCTACTCTTTTAATAATGATTTCCTCTTGCCTCTCACAAGGTTGAAGATGATCATGTTGACATTTCACATGTTTATCATTAATAATCAGAGGAAATAAACACCCTGGATTGTTGTTAAGCCCTAATATTGGCTCATTACCCCTTAATTGGGGCATATTATATTAGTAATTTTATTTTATTTATGTCAGGTTTAGGCCATTAGTTGTAATTATACCTCCTAGTCTCCTATATATACCAAGGAGA
>ML794201.1:175791-211471 GCA_009831015.1 Picea engelmannii | reverse complement strand
CTTTTAATATGCATATGTTATGTGGCTTCCACCGTGTAATATGTGATTGTGTATGGAATATAGTTGAAAAGTTGGGAGAGTTATGGAGGAGACATGAAATTAATGAGAGTTAATGCATACCCCGCGAGGTTTTCTCCCAAGGTTGACCACCTTTTCTTGCTTGTTTGGTTTTGTTGGAACTATCTGGAGCTAGTAATTGAGGGTTTGATCTCGAAATATTTGTATGGACTTTTTGACTCCTCTTGCATAAAAAATATGCTACTTTTCTCTGATAATTTTGAAAAATTGGATCTGTTTGGTTGCATTTGGTGTGTATGTGTATCTATTTTGGGTATAAATAAATGTGTGAATGCTTACTCCTTGATAAGATATTGCTTCCTAGTTCTTTTAGGTGTCTATCATAACAGTAAACAAATAAGTTTTGTCGGAATTTTGGTCTTGTTCTAGGTATGAGTTATAAAGGAGATGTGCACTGAGTTTGCATTAAAAATATGGATGTTGTGTGGTTTTGGGTGAACTTGCATACGAGTATGAGTATGAGATTGATCTTGTGTTCAGCCCAACATTGCCTTTTCTTGTTTTATTTTGATGGATTATGGTCTCAACATTATTGGGTTATGACTCTGTATGATTTCGAACGGTTTTAAAAGAGATTTTTGTTGGCTTTCACTCTACCCAAAATTTATTTAGACATACGTTTTGATTCCTACTATATATGATTTCAAAGATAAGTTTTTTGGGCTTGTTAAGATATATTGCATATGTAGAAATCTAGATTTTTGATGGGCATTTGATGTGGGAAACGATTGTTGGTTTCAAGTTTCATAAAACCCTCTTCACTCTTGACAAAAGTCGATTGTCACCATTGCTTTGAATTTGCTTATTGTATTTTGAACTCTGTAAACAAATACACTACAAATAGATAGAGTACAAGGTGATGAATGATGAAGGATAATCTCAATAAAATTTGATGAACTTTCAAATCCCTTTTTATAGGCCTTTGAACAGATTTAACTTGGATATTTATTAAAATTTTCAAGTAAATAATATAAGTGTAGCTACAAAATGATTATGATGTGAGAAGTTACAGGAATTTGTTTTGATGGTGAAAAAAGGTCTTAAATTCGATTGTATGGGTTAATGATCATTGAGATTGGGATGGTGAATTACCTACAATATGAAAGAACATTGACCATTTCATTTCCTTTCCATAATCCCACTTTTCGCAAATTACAATTCCTCTCATGTCTCAATTCATTTGGTTCCCATGTTTTGGTTTTATATTAATGAAAAAAGGAGGTCATTATGCAAAAGGTCATATCAAAATAAAATTTGATAAGGAAAAAGATTCAAGTGAGGAACAATAAGTTTTTGTTGGGTGATAAATACAAACTATTTTATGATCATTTGCTTATAATGATTTCTTTTAGATGATTGAATTTTATGAACTGATTATGGAAAAGAACAACATTTGTTTCTTCCCTTTTCATAAAATCATTTTTCTCTCAATAAAATCCTATCACATACCATATACAATTTATTATCCCTTTTTTGAGTGGTATCTATTGTGAAATAGAGATCAAACAATTTAGTTGTGGATGATATATACATAGTAATTGGATTGATTGCATGCATGCTTGTGTGTTGAATAATCAGAGCAAATGTTTTAAATTATTATTAGGCAAAGTAATTCAATGTTTGATTAGTCTTCTTGTTTCATATGTCGATATAAGTTTCATTTTAGGAAATGATTTTCTTCAGCAGGGGAAACCATGGAAGAGGAAGAAATAGAGCTAGAGGATAGAATAAGTTTTGGAAAAGGAGTAACAAAAGACCAAATTTATGAATACATTTTGATGTTGATTCTGAAGAATTCAACCAACTACTGCAAAATGATTTCCTCAAACTAGCCGAAAAAGGTCCTTCTATCCATATCCCTAACCTGAGAGACCTCCATATCAGGGGAAACCATGGAAGAGGAAGAAATAAAGCTAGAGGATAGAATAATTTTTGGCAAAGGAGTAACAAAAGACCAAGTTTATCAATATATTTCGATGTTGATTTTGAAGTATTCAACCAGCTGCTGCAAAATGGTTTCCTCAAACTAGCCAGAGAAAGGTCCTTATATCCATATCCCTAACCTGAGAGACCTCCATATCAGCCTCATCCTATAATTTCAAATGTTCATGTCCCAGCTCATCCGTCCTTGCAACTAGAATTCCTAGTTAATGATGGTTGGAGTGATGTTTTTCAAACTCCTCGAGTTCATTATTAGGACTGGCCCACAATTTCATTACCATTACCACCTCCTCCACTTAAGAAACCTATCCAACAAATTTCCTCTATTTCATCCCATGCTCACTCTTCCCATTCAATCTGAAAGCTCAAGACAATTATTCCTGAGCTAAATTCAAGTAAAGGTAAACAAATTTCTACTAAATATGAGTCATCCAATGATTCATCCCATTCAGTGACATCCCATGCTCACCATCCTAATGACCACATTAGAGAAATATTTTTCTCACCCTATGCAATCTCACAGAGAGGGCCTTATTCCATTCCCCCATGCAGACTTACTTTCCCTGATTGATAAATCCAAAAACAAAAATAAATATTTTTCCACTTGTACACACCTTGCAAGCTATACAACAAGCATATACGCTAGCTTCTCCACTATAGACCGCGTACATCAAAATTTGTGCCAAAAAATAAAAATTAAATGTCGAGTTTCCATGTCACGACAGGAGATCTCTGATCCTTGGCCTTCCATATATTGGAAACGTTTTGATTCGTCCCTCCAGTTTCATTTTGAAGGCTATAAAGAAGTCAATTTTGAGCTATGGAAAAGGAGAGAGAATTCAACTTTGAGAGCAAAGTTACTCTGGAGAAATTATTTATTTCATATTGAGTCTACATCCCTTTGTCCTTTAAGTTTGAACATGTTGTTCAGCCCCCAAGATCTTCCCTTATTGATGGAGAACCTATTTGTCTGCCTTATATGAGATTGCCTTTGGTGGAGGCCCAGTTGGAAGGAACTCGGTTTCTTAGTTCCGAACCATGCCGACATGAAAGTCTATAATGTTTTCACTTCTGTTGATCATTTATTAATAGAAATACTCATTTCCTATCCAATTGATATTGTGAAAATATATGAATTATTATCCATGGGCATGTTTGTTTTGTATATTAATGTATTATGCTATCTAATGTGCTAGCCTTTTATATTATCACTATATTCTTTCTCTGCTTGTTTGTTGAGAAATTGTTGCAGGGATAAGCTTTGGGTCAAAGTGCTCAACGATGGACATAATCAAATGTCTGGACGAGGTAGGCCTCTTTCTTATCTCTCTTGCACATTAGTTTATATAGCATATGTTGGAATTGAGTCTATTTCTGCAGTCATACATGTCTATTGTGGTTCACCCTAGCCATAGAGATATTTTCCTCGTAATAGAAATGGTGACCATAATGGGGATGAATATTATTTCTTAGGGTTTGAAGTACTTTTCTCCTTAAATTTCTCTAGTTTCTATTGTGGTTCTTGTTGTGACATTACTTGACAGCTCCTGTTCACTTTGGGTCTGAGTTTTCATCCTTTTCTCCCTTTCTTAGCCTTGTTTCAAAGAATATACATGCCTTTTGCCTTGACAATTGCATATACACATAGACTGTCTCACTGCAAGCTGTGTATATACACTTTGTTTGCCCAAACATTTGTGTACACCTCTTTTCCTTGCCTGTTTTCTTGGTCTGGTGTTTTTGGGTGGGATTTGATGCTTGTTGAGCCTTATTAGGTCTCTGTAGTGCCTGCTGAGTTTCTGTGGGATGACATGAAGCCCTCTTTTGGTTGAATTTTTGGGCAAAGTTTTTCTCTTCATCTTTTCATTTTTATTTTCCTTTTACATTGGGTTGGGTGTTTCATTGCTTGATATCCTGTTTGAGTTATCTCTCTTTTATACAAAGTAGGGATATATATCAAGTTACTTTTCAGTCTATGCATTTTCAGTTTCAATATATTGAAAATACAAAAAAAACAGGCATTTTGCATTGCTTGGCATGTTTTTTCTTTAGAATTTTTATCATTAGCTTAGTGCATACAATTAAAGATTGCATTTTTACTTCTGAATTGCAAAGTTGAATTTGAAAATTGCATCACTTTTAGGAGAATATCATATATTAAAAGTTAAAGTTAGTACTTTGCATTATTTTCATATTTACTTTCTTGCAGAGTCATAACACCATGAGTTTCATCACCATACCTTTTTGAGTAATCACGGCCATAAAATCAACACTATAATTTAAAATTTATTAGTAAGGATTTTATTTTCTAGGGTACACAAACTAGCCTAGGATTTAGTGTCTTGGAATAGGATGTTGTGAGTAAACTTCTCCAAGGCAATTGAATCAACATATGTGTCTAATTCATGGAATGGAGAAATCCATTGTATAATTGGTAAGATCAGGAGGCTCCAGTCACACTGGAGTTAATCACAAGGTCACGCGAAGTTGATTGATGGGATATCCCCCCGATACCTTCCTAGCATCAAAGATATTTCTGGGGATCTATTCGTATCTAGGGATCTTGTTAGTTCCTTTACCTCCATGAGAGGCGGTGTCGTCAAGGTTTCGGTTTTTTCTACCCTACCCATACGATGGACCTGACTTATGAATGCTCTCATGTGCATCAATTATACAGTGGTTTATTAGTTTCTTGACTTAGGTGTCTCATAGGTTACTTGCAGGGGTTATTATGCAGGTACCCTGGGTCAGATAAGGGTCAGACAACACACAACCTTTATGGAGGATTACCTCTCTGGGGGGATCTGGCCGACTAGTTGTTAAGCCCACAAGGGCCCTTATAATTGATTATGTTACCTCTGATATTTAGCAGGGAGTCTCAAGCCCCTCTTGGGAGAGACATACCTTCTTTAGGGAGGGAAGCCACTCAACCACTTTACCCCATTTGCATGCATATTGGTCATTTGACTTTTGGTGTGCTCTTTGATTATTAGTTGACCTTAGGGGTCTATACTAAATTTTCGTTATCATGGATAGTGGAGTCCCTTTTTCTCCCTCATTTACCACTACCCACCCCATGATTCCCTCTCATTTCATGGGGGAAAATCCATCCAATTTTTATAATGGTGGGAAGAATTATGATTCTCAGTCAATGCCTTAGGTTTTTAATCATTTTTCTCATGGTATGCTCGATATATATTTTCACTTTCCATCCTTTGTATCACCTCCTTATGTGAATAAAAGTTTTGGGTATAGGGGAATGATGCCTCCTTATTCTCCTTCTCCATTTGGTGGGAGTCATATCCTTCAAACACCTCTTACGGTAGGAGGTTGGAATCTTCCTTCCTATGAGTCCACTATGAGAGAAGTAAGTTCCCAGTTAGGAAATCTTTCTACTTATTACACTCCATCCACTTATCCTTCTTCCACTATGTCGATTCCTATGAACACTTTTCCCATGGAGGACCTTCGTATGTCCTTTGGTGTTTCATCCGAGGGAAGTTATTTTTATAGTATGGGCAACCCCCTTCATGAAATTCCTTTGTCTGGGGGAAACATGTATCCTCACTTGAGTAATCCTCATCATGATTTTGCCTCTTCGCAGACATCTACTTCAGTGTCGATGCCCTTACAACCATTTATGAATCAGTATGGAGGAGGATACTATCCTTCCAGACAGGGATAGGGTGTCAACCATGATCCTTCCTGGATTGCAATTTCTTAGAACCAATATTTCCTTGGACCTTGGTCTCAAATGCCACAACCCACTAATAGTCCAGTCACTTCCAGATATAATGGAACTTCATCACCAACCTCTGCCAGTCACGTTGGAGATTGGTCAACGACCTCTGCAAGTCATGTTGACGACCCACAACCAGCTATTGCAAGTCATGTTGGGTGCACAAATCTAGTCATTGCTAGTCACACTACACATGCATCACCAACCTTTGCTAGTCATGTTGGGGATTCATCACCAACCTCTGCCAGTCATGTTGGAGACGGGTTGACATCCTCTGCAAGTCATGTTGACAACCTACACCCAACCACTACTAGTCATGTTGGGGGCATCACTTTATTTTCCTCGAGTCATATCGATGTCACATATCTAACCTTTGTACATCATGTAGGAGATGAATCTCTCATCTATACCAGTCACATTGTGAGCATGTCACTAGCCATTGGGAATGACACTAGGGGCATTGAGAAGCCTATATGTCTCAGACATAAGCCAAATTCCTTTACAAGACTTGCGAAGGAAGTCCCATTACCTGTTTGTGTCAAGTTACTGCTAGGATACCTGAAGCATGGGGCTCGCCTAAGGGCCCTTCGGATTTTGAGGCATCTGTGGTTTTTCCACACCCTGTTTCTTCGTTGATTAACATGGAAGTCATGCTGATGCAATCATCACCTGACCTCACTCCCATTTTTAAGGGTAATGTGTCCCTGGTACTTGTTATCACACATCCTTTTCAACCAATGGTTGATACAACGGTCATGCCAATGCAATCTTTGACTGACACTCCTCTTCTTGTAGGGGATGATGCTTCTCTTGACCTTGTTGTCTTACATCTTATTCAACTAACAGTCCTGTTGATGCAATATTCGATCGACACCTCTCCTAGGTTTGGGGGTGATGCGTCTCTTAACCTTGTTGTCTCGCATCATGTTCAACCAGTGGTTGTGTCAATGCAATCTTTGACCGACATCAGTCCTATTTTTGGGAGAGATGCATCTCTTGACCTTGTTTTCTCACATCCTATTCAACCAGTGGTTGAAGAAGTGTTCACGCCTATGAAATATTTGGTTGAACCCACTCTTCTCTTGGAGAGTGACAAGTCTAAGGGATTGGTCGCGTCGATGCAATTTTCGGTCGATCCCTCTCTTATGGTTCTAGTTCTATACCTTTTATGCCATCTCCTTAGCATTTCTAGTGCTATAACTTCTGCACAAGGGAGCATTCCACTCTCTTTGAGTATGCTTCCTCCAAGTCTTAGGGTGGTTTTATTTGATTGGAATGATATTGTAGAGCCTCGACTTCCTTCCTCTACACCCTTCCATATAAGGGGCATTCTTCGATATATTATATATAAGGAAACCTCTGCAAGTATTTTATCCCCCTCAACTTGGAAAGATTTGGGTTTTCCCAAGCTTGTGCCAGCTCTTTGTAAGTTGCTAACCTTTCATAGAAGTCCTGCATGGGAGCCTTGGACTCCCCCATTATATGTTCCTTAGAACAACATCCATGAGTCTAATTTAATCCCTTTTCTCACTTGTATAAAAAGAAAAAAGATTGTCAAGTGATTTGTCCCTTTCACACTCGTTAATTTGGACTTGAAAGTTCACGAGTCTTAGTTAAGCTCTTTTCCGACTCATTTTCAAAAATAGAAAAGATTGCCAAGTGATTTGTTCCTTTCACACTCATTAAATTGGATTTGAAAGGTTGTGAGTCTTGGTTAAGATCTTTTACGACTCGTTATCAAAAGGTGAAAAGATTTCCGAGTGAGATTGTCTCTTTCATACTCGTAAAATTGGTTTTGAAAAGACGTCTATTTCTCACAAGTTTATCCCTTTTTCACACCAAGTATACTAAAATACATAAAAAAGGACATTTTTTTTGGCGTCAAGTTGTGATTGCATCTCATGCCCTTGCTTGCAGTTTTGAGCCTATAGTCAGTTCTCTCTTTGTGTTATAAACTGTTTGCCTCAGCAGTTTTGCATCCTCAACCAAGCAGAGCCTTGTTTATGTCCTTCACAATTCGACATCCTATACCTAGGAGGGAACTTTCCCCTAAGTTTCCATCTCCCGCATGCACTTTCCTGCATTGAGCATAGGTACGTTCCACTACTAGAACTAGTTTTTCTTACTTGCGACACTCTTTTCCTCCTCTGTATCATAACATTCGTTTGTTATGAAAAAAAAAATTACGGGCGGGAAGGGAGTATTATGTTATATCGACAGCAGTCGTGTCGCTTTTGAACAGAGAATAAAGTTATTTGAGTCCATTCATCATAATTTTTGGTTTAGCATGGCCTTAGGAAGCTAAGCTCGTTACAAAGTCTTCTCTACCGACTGGTTACTCTTTCAATATCTACAAAGAACTTCATTGATGCCTCCTGCATCTCATGATTTTATCATTGGGTCTATGCTGCTAGAGTCCACCATATGTCTCATGCTCTTTTTCAAAGGAATTATATCAACCTGTGTCAGCCAGTTCTCAGAAATCTTGACTTTGCATGTTGGCCATACCCTTAGTTTTTCTCAGAATCACATGATATTGTAGTCCTATCATGCACCCTGTCCCTACTTTCATCATGGGTAGGTAACCTTGAACCCAACAATCGACATTTAATCATTGGTCATTGACTAGGTGGTTTCCTTTGTGTTCGATGATAAGACATCTATTCACACATTGGGATTCATGCAGTTTCTTGGATTCCATTAGCCTTATTGGTGGTTTCCTTTCCTTTGTCAACAATTTTTCATCATTGCCTACTATTCAGAGTGTTTTTTCATGTACTGCTTGCACTTGGCACACACAAAAGACACACATGGTCATTGGTTCGTGAACTTGTTCTTCGTCCGATTTCCACCAAATCATGAATCTCCTGATTTGTACCTCATGCTAACTGATGAGAGATGCCTTAATTCTCTCCTTTCAGTGGGTCTCTTTCCATCGACATCAGCCCATTTATTCTAGAAACATGACCTAGAGTCTTATCAGTACCTTGACTCTTGCAGTTATCAGTGGAAGGCTCTCTTTCCATCGACAATTGGGAATAAATCGATGTCTCCTGATCGATGGATTCTTCAGGTGTTCGACACCGAATCCTGTATTCACACTTGTAAGAATGTACTAAGTGCCTTGATACCTACTTTCATTATTGATAGGTTGTCTCGCGTTTGTTAACGGTATACATCAATGACCGATAATCAAACAATGTGTCATTATGTTCGACCTCAAATCTATTCACATGATGTAGACTTGCACCTTTGGCGGATTGTGTAGAAGACTTGAAGACATCACTATGTGGCCACATCTTTCCTGAGTTGTTACTTCCTTTTCATTGGACCAGTACTTATATGACTTCATTGATCATGGGATATCATATTGTACTCCATGGTATACATATATCTTCAAATTGGTTTTGAGACTAGTTCTATTAGGCCTTGTTCCTTACCATGACAACTATTGGCATGTAACCACATTTGTGTTTTCCTATTCATGGCCACAGACACTTATTTGGTATATTTTCACATGGATATGTAGTGTATTTTTGGTAGCCTTGTATGAAAATTTAGTGCAGAATGTAATAAGTGATTGAGTTCATCTAGCTGGTTCTCTACCACTTCACTCCCTTGTTATTTATAATGTATTTCTTCCATCACAAATACTCCTATGACCTCACACATTAGGGGGCATCTGTTAGAGCAAGATTTGCCTCACCCTATGAAATCTTGAAGAGAGGGACTTATTCCATTCCCCCATGCAGACTTACTTTCCCTGATTGATAAATCCTAAGTCAAAAATAAATATTTTTCCACTTGTACGAACCTTGCAAGCTATAAAGTAAGCATATACGCTGGTTGCTCCACTACAACCTACGTACATCAGGATTTGTGCCAGAAAATCAAAATTAAGTGTTAGATTCCCAAGTCACGATAGGAGATCTCTGGTCCTTGGCCTTCCATATACTAGAAATGTTCTAACTTGGCCTTTCAGTTGCATTTTTAAGGCTATAAAGAAGCCAATTCGTAGCTATGGAAAATGAGAGAGAATTCAAATTTGAGAGAAAAGTTACTCTGGAGAAATTATTTAATTCATATTGAGTTTGCATCCCTTTGTCCTTTAAGTCTGAACACATTGTTCAGCCCCCAAGCTCTTCCCTTATTGATGGAGAACCTCTTTGTCTCACTTATATGAGCTTGCCTTTGGTGGAGGATTGAAGTGGTGGAGGCCTAGTTGAAAGGAACTTAGTTTCTTGGTTCCGAACCATGCCGACACAAAAGTCTATAATGTTCACTTCTGCTAATCATTTATTAATAGAAATACTCCTTTCCCGTCCAATTGATATTGTACAAATATATGAATTATTATCCATGGGAATGTTTGTTTTGTATATTAATGGATTATGCTATCTAATGTGCTAACCTTTTATATTATCACTATATGCTTGCTCTGCTTGTTTGTTGAGAACTCATTGCAGGTATAAAGCTTTGGGTCAAAGTTCTCAACAGTGGAGATCATCAAATGTTTGGATGAGGTAGGCCTCTTTCTTATCTCTCTTGCACATTAGTTTATATAGCATATGCTGGAATTGAGTTGATTTCTATAGTCATACCTATCTCTTGTGGTTCACCCTAGCCAAAGAGAGATTTTCCTCATAACATACCACCCCCATGCTTTCAGTGAGTTTCACCCCAAGGTATCTTAGGAACAAATTTTTTCTAAGGTGAGCTCACATACAAACAAGATAGTACACATAGTGAGAAATGAAAAGAAGAAAATTGTCTCCCATAGCAAAAATGGTTTTTGATGTGACGGTGTTATTTGTTTCAATGGATAGTTTATTCACATTTTCATATTTTTACAATAGGATAATATTTTATGTTTGCAAACACACTTTACTTATATGATATATATGGATGGTATTTTGGGAGATACAAGGGATGTTCTAAATCGATATTTCTATGCTCATGTATATATTTGATGAGGTGGCATTATTAATTTATTTAAATAATATGGGGGAACAAGGAGGATATTGAAAATTTAAAGATCAATAAAAGAATAGGAGTCCCACCTATTAGTTATTATTTATATTACCCTTTATCTATTTACTATAATTATTTATTGTTTGTCCCTAAATAACTAAAAGTCATTTATGACTTAACTAAAAGTAGTTGAGAAGTACCACAACTACTTTGAGGAGATAAAAGAGAAATCAATTGAAGGGACAAATGGAGAGAACAATGAAATGAAATTTTGATAAAGGGTCTTACTGCAAGTGGTAAGATTAAGAACTGATAACCATTTCTAAGAAGCATGCTTCAAAAGAGTCAAGCAATGGTGCATTTTTGGCTAGTCTGATCCAACATCTATAGTCTTGGTCTCTTCTTGACATCATAGTCTTTTGTTTAGTGCTCACCAAATATTTCTAAGTTTGATTTTGGTCCTTACCCTCATAGGGGTATCAAAAAAGGGTTTTGGTTGTAACTTGAAATGAAATCAATAAAATGGCTATGCTGATTTTTGGTCTCACATATGTATTTTTTGTGTTATTTATCATATTTAAATTTTGCTTGTTATTTAATTTCTCATACAAACAAAAAACTTTTTTCTTTTCATTCTTTAATGCATATTTAACCATAAAAGACAACATTGGTTCCTCATACTTATTTCTCTCAAATCAATTGAATTTTTTTATTTTGGCTATAAACATATGGTTATAATCCCACCTATTTTACCTTAGCCAGGTAAGATTCAAAAATGTTGGTCAAATTTTTTTCATATCTTTTCATCAACATAGCCTACAGTTGAAAGAAAAACAGGTCCTTTGGTTTATGTTGTTCCTGTTAAGAAGGGAAAATATGTTGATGGTTGATTCTCTTTCGCATCTATATATGCGGCTTTGTTGTTCAGTTTATTACTAATCAATGGAGTATGGTTAGTAGTTGCAACAATGAATGACAAAGTTTTTGAATTTAAGGGAATGGTTAACTTGGTCGACAATGTTGTTTCAGTCTTCATTATGGTTTTGATGAATCAGGTGCTTGTTATCCAAGTAGGAAGGATGGATGATACTACACAAGTGAGGTGGAAGTGTCCTGAATGTATTTATTAATGATCCATACTTTTGGAGGTCCAAAAGTTCTTCAGTGGGGAAGTGTGATCCAGGAGGATCCAAAATGCTCAAAAAGTGGTCTATGTGTGATCGTTTAGATCTCGGTGATATCTTTTCAATGATGTCAAATTTTGGTCAAAGGTCAAGAGTCAAATCAGGGGTGCCATGTGGCAGGCCCACAGGCTATCACATGGCATGTCTATATAAGGCACAGGATGATGTCATGATGATGTGAACAAGGTGATGTGGAAACACAAGAGGCTGCCATGTGTCGCTCATTTTTGGCATTTTTAGGGGTCCATGTGCACCAATAAAAATGTGCCACATGTAATTTATACATATGACATGGAATTCATACATTGATGTGGCATGTGACAGGTGGCAGGTATAGTAAACATCCATACACTGACGTGGAAATGACAAGGAAATGATGTGGCATTACCAACAAGCACTAAGTGGTAGTGACCGTACAATATAGTTGGAAAGTGACATAGCATGGTGTGAGCTGGACCAATTACGGGCTACCACATGGCAGGCCTAGATTGGCCAATAATGGTTCATGTACGAAATATAAGGTGGTCAATTCATTGGTTTTGGGTTATTATATATTTTAATAATTATACATACACACACACACACACATGTATATATATTTATTTATTTCATAACCCAATGTATTTAATGTATGGATATATAGTTATAAAAAATACCAACAAATTGCTACTTTGGTGGATCAACCCCATGATCTCCGAGGTATATTCTAAAATTATAACCACTAGACCAAGTACAAACATGGAAATTTGTTCCAAATGGGAGCATGTTGCATTGAAGTTCATTCCAATTTATATTTTCATCATTTTTCATGCAAGAGGTGTTCTTGGTTTGGATTTTCCTCGTTTTGTGTGCTATTGAGTTATTGGAGAAAGGTATATGGTATTTGCACTCATTTTTATCGATTTTTCAAGAGGATGATGAAAGTAATGTAAAATTTGTATAAAAGTGTTTTATATGGAAGTATTGGTTCATAAATTGACATGTATGAGACCCATAGTCTCGTTATACATGCAAAAAAGGCTTTCTGGGCACCTGTTTAGAATATAGTTGAGTTTATACTCATTCTTCTCAAAATTTGGTGAGTATTTTAATGGTGACCTATGTTTCTGGGTTGGAGTATCCAACTTTAAGGGTGTATTCATAATTTGAAAATTTTAAAGATCATTTCATTGTAATTTTAGCATTTTGAGAATTAATAAGAGTGGTTTATTTCTCTCTTGGTACTCATTATTTCTGCAAGTTATATTTATCAGTTAATGAAGTTTATGGATAAGTAAGACATTCACATGATATTTTGCAGATAGTCAGTTCAATATTCAATTTATTGAATCTGGTTGGATGTTTATGTGTATTTATGAACTAATTAACCTCTAAGGATTTTTGGGCTGAGTTGGTATTAGATTTTTTTTTTATTTCAAATCAATTTGGTATCAGAACTCATTTGGTATTTTCAAATCAGCACAACATGTTGTACTTCTAGGGAATCATATCAAACAGGACGTGCAACTCTTTTGTTGTCAAATGTAGTTTGTTTACTATATGTTTTTGTTGAATGGAATGAAAGGAATAATAAAGATGCAATAGTTCTGATCTGTTGTGTGTTTATCATTTTTTATGTAGATTTTTGTGTGTATTGTTTTACTTATTAATAATAGTACGTCATTGGATATGGAATGTATGAATTTCATCCTAGATGGATCTTGGTTTGTTTAGTCCTTCATCCATGACACAATACCTTATCGAATTTTTGATCCTCTCTTCATATCGAGTGAGACCTTGTTCAACCTTGGCTAAGGATTGATATGTCGATGCTCTGGGGATTTTGTTAGTCAACTCTATATGAAACCTAGTTTTAACCTCTGCAACATTCAGAAGGATACGTGGAAGCATGAAGAAAAGAAAACATGTCCATCCATATTTATTGCATTAGTAATAGGTAGTGATTAGATGTTTAAAACCCAATTTGAACCCCATAATATTCATTGTTCAAAGTATTGAGTGTAAAAGAGTTCCGTGAAAAGGATTTTCTGGCTAATTGATATTTCCAGCGATAAATTGTAAAGCATCCAGGTAAGGTCATGGTTAAATTGAGATATTATTTTCTTTCACTTATATTGTTGTGAAAAACATAGTCCTGCTCTGTATTGTATAGAAGTTCAAAAGCACAAGATGTCAAAAGCCCATACAAGAAGGGGAAAGGCACCAACTACAAATGTTGTCACCCAAGTAAAAAGTCTAGACAACTTATTTTTATATGACACAAACTATTTCAATGGGATGAATGATTGTCTTACTTGGAATTATATCTACAAAATATTCATCAATAAGGATTTTCCCATGGAATATGAAGATATGGAAATATATGTGAATATCAAGAAAAACAAATTATATGCTTTTGTTGTGAGATTCACACTCTTTCCCTACAATGAAGCTTCAAGGTGGGTATTCTCCCATTTAGACATAGAGACAACCATAGTGGTTAATGATCTTAAAGTGCCATTAGCCTCATTGAATCTAGAAGATATTCATGCCATATATCACCTGCAAAAGTCTAATTCCTACCTAAATAATTAATTCTTGGATAGATTCAGAGAAGACCACCTCGAAATGGTTGAAATAGTAAAAGAATGGTGGAATGAAGACACATAATTTTCTTAGAAAGACAACATATTGTACCCTATACAATATTTCAAGAAACCCTACCATTTGTTGACATCTATGATCTGCAAGTTGTACAATGAAGAAACCTACACACATTTTGAGTTGGAATGGACACCATTGGCATACTTTGTGGTTGAGGTAGGGAAAATATTCAATTGGGTGCATATCCTATCACTCAACATTTTTCAAAATGCCAAAGAATCTCCATGATTGTAAAAACTAGGTTTTTGCATTTCCTCTCATTTGTTAGATGATGTATGTTCTTCCATACATTTTCCTTCTATGTGATGGGACTAGAATCCGATATTACCTCCTATTAATGTATATTTCTCTTAATTATGGGATGATAATTATAATAAGTATATATATATATATATATATATATATATATATATATATATATATATATGTNATATATATATATATATATATATATATATATATATATATATATATATATATGTGACCATTTCCTGACACCATTATTTTCTGTAATATTCAACCAGAACCCTCATAGGATATCTTAGGGAGTTATTGAAGTTTTGAAGGACACAGGGGATTGGTATATGTGTAAGAATTATACCTATATCCAAATATTTGGTTGTGCACATGCCCCACATCTTTCTAGATATGTCCCTAACAAGATAATGGGTAGGGAGATTGATTATCAAACCATGGAGGAAGGGATAACTTCATTTTTAGCTGTAAGTTTGAAAATAATATGGCCCATTTTTCCCATAAAAGTGGGAAGTTTCACCCTATTGAACATCCCTCATGCTAGAAAAGACATCACGGTTCTAAAAGGAATATGTTTATGTAGATGAGAAGTTAGGAGGCATGATTTGAAAGGTATTTTAAGAGACCATATTAAATCTGTGGTGTTGATACACCCTTTTGTGCATGATGCAAACAATTCAAAGGATATTTTTGAAGGAGCCCCATTTTTTGAAGAGGTATTAATTTTTTTTTAGGATGGACCAGGAAAAGAAATATTACATATAGAGGAAGAAGAAAAAAGGAAGACAACCAAATAATAGTGGGAATTTTTTATGGTTATTGAGACACATAAAGAAGATGAGAGAAATAAATCCTAGGAGACCAAAGAAGAAGAAAGGTATAAGAGAGCTATGGAAGAAGAAGATATATTTAAACTAAGGGGCAAATAAAAAGAAGAAGAAGATAAACAAAAGGAGGATGAACTCAAAAAATAGAAGGAAAAGGAAGAGACAAGGAGAAAAGTAAAAAAGACAAGGAAAAAGGTAAGATAGAGGAAAAGAGAAATAAAGATTTAGAGGAAAAGAGGAAATAAGAAGCATCCCAAAAGGCTGTAAAAGAAGAACCGAAAAAGAAAGAGGAAGAAAAGAAGAAAGTTACAGAAGAAGAAAAGAGGAAGAAGGAGGAATAAAGGAAGAAGAACAAGGAATAAAGGAAGAAGAAGGAATAAGAAAAAAATAAGGAGGAATAAAGAAAGAAGAAATAAGAGGAGTTGGCAGAAGCTAAAAGACAAAATAAAAGAAGAATAGAAGAGGATAAAAGAAAAGAGGCCAACCCTAGTACTATTAAGGGAATTACACTATTGAGCTCACATATAAATGTTGGTACACCATTGAGCACAATACCGGGAGGTTTCTCAATATATTCTCAATTGATAGAGTTCAATGATGTTGTAGTACTTGTAGGAAAATACTTTTACAACAACTCAAAAAGGGGAAATGAGAAAAAGGTTAGATAAAAGTAAAAGGATTGCAAACACTCCCAACAAAGGATCCTTAGAAAATATAATTTCATGGAATTTGGGACCATACTCTCAAGTCAATGCCATAGATACAACTTTAGGCCTGAGTGCATTTGCAAGGGAAAAATTAGTCTCTATCTTCTAGTTAAGTGCTACACTAGACAACTATAAGGAAAGAGTAGAAAAATTGGAGCAACTAAAGTTCTAGAAAGCTCATTTAGAGAATAATTTTAAGCAAAAAGCCACATAAACTATACATTTACACATAGATGAACTATATACCCTGAAAATATCACATTCACAAAATATAGAAAGATTAAGAGTAGAACACCAAGGAAAAATCGATATTTCTGAGCAACGAAAGTTGAAGTTTATATGAAGAAAAGATTAAAAGACTGGAGAAAGAGTTGAAAGAAAGAAAGAAAGGGACACCTGGACTTGAAAATGTAAAAGAAGAGGATAACAAGGCTAGTGAAGAGTTAAGAGAAGAACACAAAAGATTCTTCACCCAGTTGAATGTAATCTAGGATTAATAAGAATAAATCATTACCCTATCTAATCAGTTAAATGAATTAAAGAGCCAATACACTGAGACATAAAATGCATTTGAAAACATAATTTATTTGCAAGGGATACAAGAGGATACCCTTGTAGATATATTCAGGTTCACAATGAAAGAATAGAGGAAGATTCAGATGTTGATGGATGGATGAAAAAATTCAAGTCAAGACATTAAGGAAACCATAATCTTATCCAACAAATCATTGTTCAAAAACACATGTATTCCAACGAAGTAGGAACACCTTTAGTAACCACTCATACAACCATATCAAAGATTAACACATTGATGTTTTTACGTGGTAAAACCCATATGGGGAAAAATCCACGGCCCCAACCAACATGGCCACATGGAGAAATTTATTAATGAAAAATAAAATATGTTACAAAGAGTGTCTTACAATCGATCATCGACAAATGATCCTACATGCTCTTTAAATAGATATCATGGACCAATTATTGAGGAAAAGATATTAAATGATCTTACTCAAGCATTTTCATATTTTGCTTGGCTAAAGAAAAATAGACGGGAATGTCACCCTATGTTTATAGCCATCAAAAATAATATCCTAACTCACAAGTACTGATTACAAGTGCTTAGCCTAGTCTTTTTATAAATAAAAGCTTGCTAGAAAATTCATTATTTATATGATTTTCTGAATATAGCAGTTGTTGAAATAAATGTAGAGATAGAAGTAACGACACCAAGATGATAATCAAGACATATGAGACATAAAGAAATCCTTTATTTCATTCCAATTCATCAAAGAGTCATTCTCTTTACAAAATTTCGTGAAGAAGTTTTCGACCAAAGTCAAACATAGATGTCCCCGATGAAACATACAAAAGGACCTCTGACATAAAATCAAAACTGAACTCTAAAATATGGATCAACTTGCCACAGATTGCTTCCCACTTGACTCTGCACAATAGCCTTTGTCAGTCATGAAAACTAATTCACAAAACAAAGACTACACAGACTATCAAAGATAGATCAACACCTCTGAAAAACAAGTGTTTGAATGATGTAATTCAGCCTTGAATATTGTTGTCTACAGTAAGACCCTGCTATCATAAAAAATAATTAGGCTTGTCATCAATTAAGGAATGAATGAAAACTGAACTATCTCAACACAAACTCAAAGAGAAAACCTTAGTATGATTCTCCTTCTATATCCTTTGTTCTTCCCTTTCCTTTTTACTTTAAGCAAATTAGAATTGGTTGAGGTAGTTGAACCACCTCATTAGTTAAGTTAATTAAAAAAGCAACCAACTTTTTAGTTAGGGGGAAAAGTAATAATCATAATAAGGGTTATAAATAAATAATAACTAGTAGGTGGTACCCCTTCTGAGTCCCTTTAGTTCTTAAAAATCATAACATAACTAGTTAATTAACAAAACACCCCTACTTGTGACTCCCATCATCACATTCATATTTAAAAATTTATCTCATTGATATTTGAAATTATTTTCAAAAATGTGTTACTGATATATCCAAAGAACAGATGTTGTCCAAAAAAACTTCTGAAGTCAACTGTCATCAACAATAATTAAAATAAAACTCAAAAAACATATTTTCCAGTCTGTCAAACAATATTTCCCTTATTGTTTCTATCACCTTTTAATCTTTATGAATTTTCCTTAGGCTATATGGAGCCTTTAGGTCTCATCTCACTGATCATATGAGAGCAATCATCCCCCAAATGCATTCGGGAAGACACAGATTTATCAGAGCCATTGGAGGATGAGGAAGGGGAAATAATGGCTTTCCCTTCAATAGGGGCATGGTGGGCCTCGGTTTTCAACCTTTTGTTTGAAGAGCTCATTACTATATACATAATTTATTAGCAAACAGTTCCTTTAACAACCATACATGACAACCCCTTAAAACTATGAAATAATTGTTTTCTCAACAACATATCAGACTCATGCAATCCATTCCATACAAATTTTTTAATTGTTGTTAATGAGCAAGGAATGAAAAAACGCTCCTGGGATATGCAATGGGTTTGTATTGAGCAAAAAATGATCAAATGAGGGGGGAAATATTCATGGTTACTACTCACAGAAAAAAAAAGAAGCAACTACGATGTAAACCAAAGAATATGTCACTGTAATCCATCAAAGAAATTGTGACTTCAAATGTTATCATATAGAATTCCTTTTAACTGTAATTAAATTTTAGGAACAGGGGGTGAAAAATGAATATGGGAAGGTGAGGGGGTTGTAATTAGTGAAAAGTGAGATAATGGTAGGGAGGAGAGCGGATACTATTCATAAAATTAATTAAGTAATCCATAATCATTCTTCGTCAAACATAAAAGATCCAAAACCAACCAATAATCATTGTGCTCAATTAAACAACCACTATGTATAACTCATACAATTATGTGTATTACTTGCTCACTGTTCGCAATTAAATCATTAACACAATATCATCAAAACAAGACAATATGCCTTCCACAACAACTTGTAGGAGTTCTGTTTTTGCCCAATTTTCCTAGTTAATATTTAAAACAATTTCTAAATGAACACATAGTCACTTGTTCCAGTCTATTCCATCAAAACATTAGCCACTTTCCATGAACTATCTCTTCAAATCAACACTAACAAAAAAGTCACACTTGATTCCATTCCTCAATTTCATTTAATAATTAAATTGTAATGAGATCATATTGTTGCAGAACTTGTTCCTAATCTCTTATATGGTGCATGATACTCATATATATATATACATATAAATATATATATATATATATATATATATATATATCAATATTCCAAACTCTTGACTTTCCATTTAGCAAAAATCACCATCTCAACTCATACGACGTTGTGGGATACGTAGACCATTCAAAAAAATGCAATAGCAACCTAATTATTCTGAATCTAAACATTAATGATGTTGAGATATCAATTCAATACAAGGAGTCAACAATAGTGTGCCCAATCCCATTTTTCAAATTGATCATCATGCAACAAAACCATATTGCCTAAAAACCCATGACCATCTATGATGACACAATCAATAATTTCCATAGCATATACAGTGGATGGCCATGCCATAATTTTGCAATACTCCCATTTGGAAATTTAAAACACACAGTCACAACAATTATTAAATCAAACTAACATGATGTAGGAAGGCCACACATACCCACACATCATGCATGAAGCATCATTGTGACTTAAAAATTATAAACTAATGTTGGGTTAAGTATTCAACAACTACAATGTAAGAGACAACAACTGTGTATTCAATCCATTTCTCCAACCAACCAATTTACCAAGTCGAGATTATCAATTTGATTGTCATAATAACCAATGTAGCGACTAAATAACAAAACCAACACCGCTGTCAACATAATCAAAAGAGATGAGCTAGAAATCAAACATTGTTGATAGTACACCACCAACTCATAATGACCAGTCGTATATCCGACAAGACATAACGTTTCCCTCTCTCAAGGCCAGGCTTTGAGTAATCAAGGGCTCACTTTATGGAATGACACAAGGGAACTGGAGTCGGCCCCTAACAGCAGGTAAGAACCTCTGAGACCATATGGTGAACACACAGGGCATGCCACAAATAACCTCACATATAGGGTGAGAAATACCATGATAGGATACACTATGAACATAGGAGAAAGGATTTACTTTGGTCCTGTAACCATAATTAGAACACACAGGGTATACCCTCATGGTTTTCCCAATCAACTAAAGAATGTTGAGATAAACAAAGTTGAGAAAAATAAATCAACCTTAAGAAATCCCTTTGTCATAATGGCTATCATAAACCACTACGCAAACATCGGTAACATGAACAAACCCATACCCAAGTGAAACAATGTGTAGTGACACAATGTGCTTCAAACCCAGAAGCCACATAACAACAAAACAACTAGGTACGGTGATAAGAATGCATGGAGATGGCCAGCTGATCTGGAATGAATGAAACCCTCAACCAAGACCAATAAGGAGGACAGAGAGTCTTCATGGATTTTAACACACAGAATGATCAATGAACCGTGACTTCAAATGTTATCACAATGAAAACCACACCAACCATTCATCCTAGAAAAATATCACAATTTTAAATAGTTTCCAGACTTAAGGAAAGCACAAACCCATACATCACCAAGCCAATATCTATTTCATAACCAAGGTGAGTTCATGGATGGTGAAAATACATACCTATAACCACGAAAACCTTAAAACGTGATCTTGGCTGAGCAGTTCTTCTTCTGCTTGAAAGTCATATCTTAGCCAAAATGAACACATTCAAACAATAACCAAGGTGACGACCAATGGGAGGGGTATGGAGTGATGTGCAGTAAATGCACATCATCTCCACCCTCCAGTCATTCAATTCCTTAGTACACGCTAGCCCAATAATCTATTAACTCGTTCAATTAAACCATGCATCGAAACCAACATCCACTAATTGCCAAGAGCGCCACCATATTAAGCATTTCCAAACATACCTTAACGCATATCCAATGTGCCTCCACATAACTCAATATATTGCATAGCCATTTACATCATTATTTTGGATTAACACCATTTCCCTTAACTTCAAATGCATAGTGAAGCACCATATAACATAGTAGTATAGTTCCTCTCTTGTGGATTTTGTTCATATTGTTTTATTTCTTTTCAATTATTCTTATTTCCCTTCAATTTCTCTTATTTTTTGCTACTAAAATGTATCTTCTGCAGGTGGCACAAGTGATAATTCAAGGAGTAAATAGAAAAGGCAAGAATGGATATCATAAGACATTACGACATGACATTCGAGCCTAGAGAAAAAGAACCAACATGCATTATCATCATCCATCTGTTGCAAATAGAAACAACATTTATCATCAATCATGCTCAAACCTGTAAGAAGTGTCAAACATCAGTGAAAACATCAAATAAAAGCCAAATCTGATCCTCTAATCTACAAGGGGGTCCCATCTACTAGTATTATATATATATCATTAGCTTGTAATAAATAGGATGTAGCAATACTTTGCGGGCGAGATCCTTGTTACGATTTTAATCATAAAAAAAATGGTGAATCCACATGGAAATTTGTTTTCAACAAATTCATAACTCATAACTCATGGTTTCACAAACCAAGAACAGTATATTGAGAAGCTATAACCAGAATGATTGTGCAACAAGGGGAAGTGAGTGGATTTAATGGAAAAATGACTGGGAATTTGGGAATAACTCATGGAAGATGTTAAGTATGAAGGGGTTTATCCATGTATGCATAACCATTCAACCATATTTTTCCCTTTACTTCAAAGAGAAACATTAAAGGACTTTCTCTTTTATTTCTCAATGGACGAAGAAACAAAAAGAAGAAGAGGGAGATAACCAATTTTGTATAAGACATCAGTGAAAGAAGATAACAAATTCAAGTGTGCCTTTAGGGGAAACATCGTAAAAGATGTGTAAGCTTGATTTTTATTGACTAACAATATCTTGCAGGAGTTTCAATATGGAAGAACTGATCCAACATCTTATTCTTGACTAAAATCAATTAAAAAAAAACAAAAAAACCAATAAAATCGTAACAGAATGAAATCGCAAAATTTAAAAAAGTAGAAATAAAGTGACAGAAATGTAAAAACAGTAGGAAATGTCTAAAATAGAAATAAAAAGTGACACTACTGTAAGGCAGAAAAAAAAATTGAAAAACTGAAAGCAGAGCTAACTACTAATCTACAGAAAACCCACATAGCAGTAGAGATTTTCAAGTTGGTTCCACGTAATGCTTCAAGTGAGAACCATTAGTGTTGTAGGAAAACAATCGCTCATGTAAATGTTTTAGAATGTAAGAGTTAGTACCTAAGACAAAAGAAATCTTGAAAGGACCTAGCCATAATTTTTTAAATTTTGAATGTCTTCCCCTATCAGTGTGAGTTGAATCCCATAGAAAAACTTTTTCATTGACCTTAAATTTGACAGTCTTGACAGTCTTATTGAAATATTTCTTAAAAGTTTGTTGTCTCCTTTTAACATTATCCAAAGTGAACATCCTTTGCTCTTCCAAGTCTAGGAGTGCGTTTATCCTTTGTGAAATATCAGAAGTACTTAATTCTTCGATCTGTAGCATCAACCTTAAGGAAGAAAGTTCCATCTCAGTAGGCAAGAGGTATTCTTGACCATAGAAAAGATGAAAAGGGGTGAAACTAGTGCTTACCTTGGTGGTATTTTGATATTCCCAAAGGGCGTAAGTTAGGATAGTGTACCATTGACGAGGATTATCTTCAATGAGACTTTTGACGATTCTTACCAGATTTTTGTTGGTAGATTGAGCCTGCCCATTTCCTTGGGGATAATAAGTTGATGAGGTGAAATGTTTAACCCCCAACTTAGATAAAATTGTGTCAAATTAGTGGAAATGAAAGTGGGACCATTGTCTGTAATAATCTCGAATGGAAGACCAAATCTGGAAAAAAAATTATTTTCAAGGAAGGTAATTACCTGATCATCTGTTGAATGCTTAAGTGGGACATCTTCAACCCACTTTGTAAAATAGTCCATGGCTGTCAAAATAAAAACCTGTCTAGTTGAAGATGGAGGATTAATAAGACCAATAAAATCCAGTCCCCACTTTGAAAAGGGAAATTATGGTAGGACAGGTTGTAATTGCATGGTTGAAAGGCGTTCTTTCCTAGCAAATTTTTGGCACTTCTCACAAGATCTCTAAAAAACATAAGAGTCACGAAATATTGAGGGCCAATAGCACCCTTTTCTAATAATACTGAAGGTAGTGGTTTTAGAAGAAAAATGACCTCCTACATTAATGACAGAATCTGAAGATCCTTGAGTTTCTTGCAACAGTTTCTATGCATCTTCATTGTTTACACAACGAAGAAACACACCATCAGCAGACCTTTGAAACAAGAAGTCCCCTATAATGACGTATCTTGCGGATTCAAGGTAGACCCTTATCCTCTTATGAGTGTCTAAATTGTTCAAACATCTTTGGTTCTATAAGTAGTAAATTAAATTTTTTTACTAGGGATGTTCAGACATAGGGAGGATCTGGTTATCAATGTAAAAGAGAGTTGATAGGGAACTATCCTCTTCATCAATTTCTTCATTATTCTTAGCATGTTGAGCTAAGTGAAGGAATAAGTCATGTCCCTTGATAGTGGTGGAAGTCACAATATTCAAATCATGCTCCTGGATCTTGGAAAGCCAATGTGCAAGCTTCCCTGAAAGATAAGTCTGTGAGAGAAAAAACTTGACAACTGGTAAAGGGACTTTTACCAACATATGCTTACCTAAGATGAAGTGGAAAAACTTTTCAACAACTTTAACAAGAGAGAAAGCATGTTTCTCAATAAAATAATATTTAAATTCATCATCAGATAAAATTTGACTCATGTAAGCCACTGGTTTCTCATTTCCTTGGTCATCATTTTGCACGAGGACAACATAAACTGCCTCCTCAGTGGCATTAGTATATATCGGTAATTCCTTCTCTAAATCCAGCTTCACCAGAACTGATGCATAACTGATTTCTTTCTTAATCTCTTCAAAATCATTTTCAACATCACCTGTCCAAGAAAAATAACAATCTCGATTAAGCAGATTATGAATTGGTTTGACCATCATAGCAAAATCTAGAACAAACCTATGACCAAAGTTAATAACCCCCATAAAATCTTGAAAATCCTTCTTGGAAGTGGGGGTAGGCAGATTAAGAATAGAAGCGATCCTTTTAGGATCAATGTGTCCAAGGAGCTTTCCCTTGGTAACGCCGAAAATGGACTTGGAAGGATTTAGAGAAATTCCAAATTTTCTACATCGCATGATAAATTTTCTCAGATGACCAAAATGATCTGATCATATTTTAGAGTACACCATTAATTCATCAAGGTAGATCCGAATGATATTACCGATTGAATCATCAAAATATATTTGCATAGATCTTTGAAAGGTGGCACCTACATTAGATAATCCAAAAGGAATACGTTCATAAGCAAAGGTACCCCAACAAGTAATAAAGGTGGTTTTATATTTATCTGCCATTTTTACCTTGATTTGATTGTAACCGGAAAAACCGTCAAGCAAGGATATCATTTGTGACCCTGCAACTTCCCGCAAAATCATTTCTATGTTAGGGAGAGGGAAGTGATATTTTATACTAGCTCGATTTAATGCACGAAAATCAATGCATAATCTGATCTGACCAGTTGTTTTCTGAACAGGAACTAAATTTCAAACCCATTCAGAATACTTGACCGGAAAGATGATTCCAACCTTCAAGAGTTTTTCCATCTCCTTTCTAATAGTTGCTTCTAACGCAGGGTTGATAGGTTTTTTTTTTCCTAACTGGTTTTATGCCTTCCTTAATGGGGATGGCATGTTGTATAAGACCAGGATCAAAACCATGAAGATCCTCATAAGACCAAGCAAAAACATACTGAAATTCACCAAGTAGCTTGGAAAACTTCATTTTCTCTTCATCTAAACATTTGGAACCTATTTTAACATTCTTTGGAGCCTTGGGTGTCCCAATGTTCAAGGAGATGGTTTCACCCACCTTCCTTTTTGACTCCTCTTCTTTTTGTTTCTCCTTGTTACCTACATCACTTGATGAAAATGAACTCTCTAGATGATTCAAGCCCTTAGGAATCTTGTTATCTTCCATGGATATAATTTCTTTAGGCTTAAAAGGTTCATTTTGAATGAAATCACAAATTCTCTCATCATTAGGGAAGACCTTACAAGATTCTATATTGTCGGGGATATGTGGATGATACAGATATTGAAAGGTACAAGCAGGCCTGTGTGGCAGAAGTTGCCGATTAGGAGAGGATGCAAAAATAGTTAACCGATCAGCCATTGATTTTAACTCCATCTTAACATGAGTGATATTAAAAGATAAAAGGTTCGAGATAAGCGTCCAGACAGTTTGGGTGTATCATTTCATCAACTTGTTGCTAGGAGAGTAAATTTTACGTACAAGGTTCATAACAAGCTCGAAATCCCCAAAAACTCAAAGGTTACCACAACCAATATTATAGGTGTTCTCAATGCCCAATAAAAAAGATTCGAATTCGGGGACATTGTTTGTGCAATCAAACTCCAACCTATAAGAAAAGTTATGGATTTTTCCTACAGGAGAAATCAAGATAATTCCATATTTGTTACCTTCATTAGAGAACAAACCATCAAAGTGCATGTGCCACATACAATCATCTAAATCAATTTGTTCCAAGGGAGTGTTATCCTCCTCAACAAAGATAGAATACAATCCTAGGTCCTCTTCGATATCGTTTACATTGGGCCAAGGGAAATTCTCTATGTAAGGTGATATCCTTCCCTCTCTAAGGACTATAATGTTTTTACCATTTCGAGGAATGGATAAATGTGTTCCTTCGAGTGAGAGGCATCCACCTGTTAAGGCTTGCCAATCTCTTCCTAAGATGATTGAGTAATTTCTTATTGGCATATAAATTACCTAAATACTAAGGGTTGTCCTTATTTCAGGGTGTGCACACAAAACTAAGGTTACATATTTAATCTCACCTATGGTTGTTTGTTGTAGGCTATTATAGGAGAGCATGCTTCTAGCATTTTCATTTGTACAAGACAAGCCTAGATCTTCCATAATAATCTTCGACATCACACTTCAGACCGAACCACCATCAATGAGGAAACAATGGGCGATCTTATCCATAAAATTTATAGAAATGTAAAAAGGGGGATTTTTTATAGGGTATATAAAGTTATGTACACCTACTTTATTTATAGATGAATCCTCTTCGTTTACCTCTTTAGAAAGATTGGCTACAAAAGAGGCTTTTCCTTCCATGAATTGTTACAGATGCATCTATTGTTTAGGGATGACAACCATGTCCAAAAGGGTTGCATCTTCTTTGATGTTGGCCAACTGATTCAGGATTTTGTACTTGGAAGAGGGGAGAGGGGAATTTGTTCCTTGACTGTCAAGAACCTAAACAGTAGTAGTGGGTGAGGATGAGCTCAGGCTAGAAGAATTGCGGGGAGAATCAAATTTTCCCTTGGGAGCATAGGCTTTGTTCCTAGTATTGATGATCATGACATCTTCTGGCTCTGCAAAATCTAGGACAAGGATAGTAGTTTATGGTATTTTACCAAATATCTTATCTCTGGCACTCTTCCTTACCTCACATGTGGCTTCCTTGTGGCGTTCCTCGTAGAAGTTACATCAACTTCGAGACAAGATAGCTTTAGGCTGAAAATTATTTTCAATTGGGTTTCTAAAGTGGGGTGCAAAAGAGGATGAATCTCTCGGGGTGAGAGGTGAGACATTTCTATTTCGCTCGAACGCTATCATACAATTATTCAAGTCTTGTAATAGTTGTAAAAGGGTGGGCATGTCTATCTATTTAACCGATTCTCCCTGAGGAAGACATGTTCTTTCAAGTTGTTCTTCATACTCTAAACAAGTATGCAGATCAAAACCGAGATTATCATCGGATTTTTCCTCAAGCCTATGATAGTAGGGGGAAGGTAATGCATTGCATTAATGCATGAAAGAGGCTTGGTTCTGAGGTCGAATGAGTTCAGGGATCTGATTGTATAACTTAGTGAAACACAAGTTAAAGGACTTGATTGTTTTACCATCCTTATAGGCGATGTTATTTTATTCCCGTAACTTCTTGACTGGGCTTTTAGATTACCCATAAGTGTACCTGAACCAATAGATTAACTCCTCCCAAGTAGACAAAATCTTAGGAGGAAGGTCAAATAAATCAGCCACAACCTTTCCCTCTAAGAAATTGACGAATAAGCGCATGCAAGTATCATTGTCATTGGATCCTATGTTGTGAAAATAATTAGAAAATGTCAATAGATGTTTGTTTGTAGTGATAGTGTTATTTCCTGAAAACCTAGGAATATGTTCTTTGAATTCAGGAAGTGGATGAGTAGCAGGTGATAAGTTAATAGGAGAGGACACATGCGACAGTGTGGTTTTGGCGTCTTCTTCAAACTGAAAAATCCCATACTTTTTAATAACTTTGGTGGGATTTGTGGTAGATTGGACAAGGATATGGTGGCTATATAAGCTGCCAATCACTGATGAAAATGAAGACTAAGAGGAGGAATCACTTCCAATGCCACCAGAGCCACCACTAGATTCCATTTTGTGGACGATAGGTGAAGGACAAAAAGACAAACTTGAAGAATCAGAGAAATTTCTCCTTAGATCACTTTGTTGGGTAGATAACACAATGTTCCTTCTTCCTATTTCAGAAATATGACTAATTTCGAGTGATAAGCCTCTTCTTATTCTAGAGACATGAGAGTCTAAGGATATGAAAGAAAGGCCAAAACTGAAGAAAAAAGGAGGTCACTGCTAATTTCTAGGTTGTCTATGTCTAGCTTCCAATCATTCTTGAGCACTAATATCTCATTCAATTGCTACCCATGAATGATTAAGCTCAGTATAGGTATTGGCAGTGTCTAAAATTGTGTTAAACGTGTTTAAATCAATGCTAGTATGATCTTGAAGATCGAGCTCAATATTGGGATTCTTTTCAACAGGCACAATCATTAAAAAAATAAAAACAGTCAAAGAATCAATATCAACAAAATACATGTATTCGATGATAATCGATTATAAAAATTAACTAGAGAGATATTGAAGATATCCCCAATATGGTCACCAAAATAAATGTTAAGGAAAATATATGAAATGATCTTACACAAGCATTTTCAAATTCTACTTGGGTAAAGAAAAATAGATGGGAATGTCACCCTATGTTTATATCCATCAAAAATAATATCCTAACTCACAAGTATTGATTACAAGTGCTTAGGCTAGTCTTTTTATAAATAAAAGATTGCTGGAAAATTTATTATTTATATGATTTCTGAATATAACAGTTGTTGAAATAATTGTAGAGACAGAAGTAAAGACGCTAAGATGATAATCAATATAGATGAGACATAAAGAAATCCTTTATTTCATTCCAATACATCAAAGTGTCATTCTCTTTACAAAATTTTGTGAATAAGTTTTGGACCAAAGTCAAACTTGGACATCCCCGATGAAACATACAAAAGGACCTCTGACAGAAAATCAAAACTGAACTCTAAAAGATGGATCAACTTGCCACAGATTGTTGCCCACTTGACTCTGCACAATAGCCTTTGTCAGTCATGCAAATTAATTCACAAACAAACAAGTCTACATAGACTATCAAAGATAGATCAACACCTCTGAAAAACAAGTGTCTGAATGATGTAATTCAGCCTTGAATATTGTTGTCTACAATAAGACCTTACTATCATAAAAAAGAATCAGGCTTGTGATCAATTAAGGAATGAATGAAAACTGAACTATCTCAACGCAAACTCAAAGATAAAACCTTAGTATGCTTCTCCTTCAATATCCTATGTTCCTCCATTTACTTTTTCCTTTAATCAAATTAGAATTAGTTGAGGTAGTTGAACCACCTCATTAGTTAAGTTAATTAAGAAATCAACCAACATTTTAGTTAGGGAGAAAAGTAATAATCATAATAAGGGTTATAAATAAATAATAACTAGTAGGTGGGACGCCTTGTGAGTCCCTTTAGTTCTTAACAATCATAACTTAACTATTTAATTAACAAAACACCCCTCCTTGTCACTCCCATCATCACATTCATATTTGAAAATTTATCTCACTGATATTTGAAATTATTTTCAAAAATATGTCCAAACAAACTTCTGAAGTCAACTGTCATCAACAATAATTAAAATAAAACTCAAAAACTATATTTTCTAGTGTGTGAGGCAATCTTTCCCTTATTGTTGCTATCACCTTTTAATATTTATGAATTTTCCTTAGGTTGTGTGGAACCTTTAGGTCTCATCTCGTTGACCATATGAGAGAAATCATCCCCCAAATGCATCTAGGAAGACACAGATTTATCAGATCCATTGGAGGGTGAGGAAGGGGCAATAGTGTCTTTCCCTTCGACAGGGGCATGGTGGGCCTCGGTTTTCATCCTTTTGTTTGAAGAGCTCATTCCTATATACATAATTGATTAGAAAATAGTTCCTTTAACAACCATACATGACAACCCCTTAAAACTCTGAAATAAATTTTGGCTCAACAACATATCAGACTCGTGCAAACCAATCCATACAAATTGTTTAATTGTTTTCAATGAGCATGGAATGAACAAAAAGGTCCTGGGATATGCAAGGGGTTTGTATTGAGAGAAAAATGATAAAATGAGGGGGAAAGGATTCATGGTTACTACACACAAACACCAACAATCAACTACAATGTAAACCAAATAATATGTCATTGTAATCCATCCAAGAAATTGCGACTTCAATTGTTATAATATAGAATTCCTTTTAACTGTAATTAAATTTTAGGAACAGGGGGTGAAAAATGAATATGGGAAGGCGAGGGGGTTGTAATTAGCGAAAAGTGAGATAATGGTAGGGAGGATTGCAAATACTATTCATAAAATTAATTAAGTAATCCATAACCATTCTACATCAAACACAAAAGATCCTACACCAACTAATAATAACCGTGCTCAATTAAACAACCACTGTGTATAACTCAAACAATTTTGCGTATTACTTGCTCACTGTTCGCAATTAAATCATTAACATAGTTTCATCAAAACAAGACAATATGCCTTCCACAACAACCTGTAGGACATTTGTTTCTACCCAATTGTTCTAGTTAATATTTAAAGAAATTTCTAAATGAACACATAGTCACTTGTTCCAATATGTTCCATCAAAACATTAACCATTTTCCATGAACTATTCCATCAAAAAATTACCCATTTTCCATGAACTATCTCTTCAAATAAACACTGACACAAAAATCACACCAGATTCCATTCCTCAATTTCATTTAATAATTAAATTGTAATGAGATCATATTGTTTCATAAATTGTTCCTAATCTCTGTTATGGTGCATGATACTCATATATATATATATATATATATATATATATATATATATATATATATATATAGATAGATAGATAGATAGATAGATAGATAGATAGATGACATTCAAACACAATAATCAATATTTTAATCTTCCCAACTCTTGACTTGCCATTTAGCAACAATCACCATCTCAACTCATACGACATTGTGGGATACACAGACCATTCAACAAAATGCAAGAGCAGCCTAATTATTCTGAATCTAAACATCAATGATGTTGATCTATCAATTCAATACAAGGAGTCAACAACAGTGTGTCGAATCCCATTTTTCAAATTGATCATCATGCAACAAAACCATATTTCCTAGAAACCCATGACCATCTATGATGGTGCAATCAATAATGTCCATAGCATATAGAATGTATGGCCATGCCATAATTATCATGATTTCAATACTCCCATTTGGAAATTTAAAACACACAATCACAACAATTATTAACTCAACCTAACATGTTGTATGAAGGCCACACATACCCACACATCATGCACGAAGCATCGTTGTGACTTAATAATTATAAACTAATGTTGGGTTAACAATTCAACAACTACAATGTAAGAGACAATGATTGTTTATTCAATCCGTTTCTCCAACCAACCAATTTACCAAGCCAAGCTTATCAATTCGATTTTCATAATAACCAATGCAATGACTAAATAGAAAAACCAACACCACTGTCAACATAATCAGCAGAGATGAGACAAGAATCAAACACTGTCGACAGTACACCACCAACTCATAACAACCAACCATATATCTGATAGGACATAAGAGTTCCCTCTCTCAAAGTCCGGCTTTGAGTAATCAAGAGATCTCTTTGTGGACTGACACAAGGGAACTAGATTCGACCCCTAATGGCAGGTAAGAACCTTTGATACCATACAATGAAAACACAGGGCATGCCATGATAGGAGAGACTATGAACAGAGGGGAAATACTTTACTTTGGTCCTATAACCATACTTAGAACATGCAGGGTATACCCTCATGGTTTTCCCAATCAACTTAAGAATGATGATATAAACATAGTCAAGAAAAAGAAATCAACCTTAAAAAATCCCTTTGGAAGAATGGATATCATAACCCACTGCGCAAACATCAGTAACATGAATGAACCCATGCCCAAGTGAAACAATGCATAGTGACACAAGGTGTTTCAAACCCAGAAGCCCCATAAAAACAAAACGACTGGGTAGGGTGATAAGAATGTGTGGAGACGGCTAGGTGATCTAGACTGAATGAAACCCTTCAACCAAGACCAATAAGGAGGACAAAGAGACTTCATGTATTTTGACACACAGAATGATCAATGAACTATGAATTCAAACATTATCGCAATGAAAACCACACCAACCATTCATCCTAGAAAAATATCAAAATTTTACAGAGTTTCCAAACTTAAGGAAAGCACATACCCATACATTGTCGAGCCAATATCTATTTCATAACCAGGGTGGGTTCATGGATGGTGAAAAGACATACTTATAACCACGGAAACCTTAAAACACGAGCTTGGCTAAGCAGTTCTTATTCTTCTTGAAAGTCGGAGCTTAGCCACAATGAACACATTTGAACAATAGCCAGGGTGACACCCAGTGGGAGGGGTATGGAGTGACGTGCAGTAAATACACGTTGCCTCCACCCTCCATTCATTCAAGTTCTTAGTACATGCAAGACCAATAATCCATTAACTCATTCAATTAAACCATGCATCAAAACCAACATCCACTAATTGCCAAGAGCACCACCATATTAAGCATTGCCAAACATACCTTAACGCATATCCAATGCTCCTCCACATAACTCAATATATCGAATATGCATTTACATCGTTAGTTTGTATTAACACCATTTCCCTTAACTTCAAATGCATAGTGAAACACCATATAGCATAGTAGTATAGTTCCTCTCTTGTGGATTTTGTTCATATTGTTTTATTTCTTTTCAGTTGTCCTTATTTCCCTTCTATTATCACATTAATTTGTAAAAGGGGGGTGTTTTCCTAAGAAGTTCTTAGTTAGCCCCTTGGCGAAGGAATCAAGAAAATGGGCAAAAAACCCACAAATCGGCTTATATCCTAAGTTGGAGGTGCGATGTGACCTTTTGGCGTGATGTGATAAGAAGTGCACAAGTCTGGACGACCAAGATTGGTGTGCCTCAGATCGATGATCATCAATATTATTGGGGCTTCAACATGCGCACAGGATAAAATTTGTAGGGTAGGATGGGAACAAAACCACAGTTTCTTAAAGGTGTTACGTGTCAGCTAGAGACACACATCGAGCCCAAAAGCAGGGAATTTTCAAACCACTTTTTGTAGCCCCGATATGTGCATGTGCTTATTATGTCCTATCCTAGGTTGACAAGTGGTTGTTCCCTTATCACTTTCTCTCCCTCCACCTATGTTCTACTCACCATTCCACCAACGCCTATCCTCTTCAGATCTCCCGTCACCTATGCCTCCTCGCCCCACATCATCTCCCTCCCAGTCCACCTCAGCTTCCGCTCAAGTGGCCCCTGTGTTGTCTAGATGGCCATATCCCATCTACCATTTCATGCTTGATGCGCCAATAACCTCATCAGCTACCATGCTCTACAGGTGCAGAGTTGACTTGAGCCTTCCCCGTTCCCAATGAAGTAGTTATTGAGGTTGGTTGGTGGTGGTTGAACGTCGTTTCTTCCATAAATAGAAAGCATAGGAAAGGACTATGATTTAGTCGACTCATTAGCAGGTCCGTTCTTAAGCCCTCTTCTGTATGACCAAATTTCACATCTGGTTAGATACTGCATGAACAGTCAGACAGGAGGCATGCAGATGTAATTCCTTCAATGCAGCTACTCAAGTATGCTTCTCACTTTTTGTTTTGAGTATAAGTACTCAGTTTTGATATTTTGTACAGGTCGATGGTTGAGAAGAGCTCCTGCATTATAAAGTTTAGCAAAGCCTCTGGCTTCTGGTTTTGTATTTGTGTTTGATATTTCTTGTTTAATGTAATTCATCCTCTTTCATACCCTTTTAAATAGATATGTTAAGACACTCAGGAATGGAAGAGCCAGTCGAGGGTAGTTGTGTTCTTGTGATGTAGGTTTGATCATAGTGAAATCACAACCAGTTTTAATCAGTTTATGTGATGTCTTTTCCCTCCACTGTTGAATGAATTGGGCATGGATGATCTAGTCGGGTTGTTGTCATTGAATTTTGATGTATGTTTGATTTCAATTCAATTATAATTTCATTCAATCCCCTGAAACCCTGAACCAAGAGGATCTTGTTTCTGAGTTTTTCATCCTTGGATTGCTATAAGACCGAATGTCCATAGCATACCACTTCATTCTCGTTAATTTCTCCCCCCTAATCACCACTATACTGCAACTCACTGACTGAAGTTAGATCAAGACCTCACCTTCTCGTGCATTTCTATCCCATTTTTATGAGTTAGAACAATATAATCCCGAGTCTATGCCCATTAGACCCCCCTTTTTAATTTATCCATTGTGACATAAAAATGATGGGTATTGGGCTTACCTCTTCAACAATCCAGATGTGACTTCTAGTGCTAACATTTCTTCCACTGTTGTCGGGGATGAACTGATCATTTCCCCTGGGATTGAATGACAAATGTTACTGGTTCTGAAGGTGCATCAGAACTGAGTACATTAAAGGTTGAAAATTTGCACCTGGAGACTCCACTGTGGCGAACCCATTGAGATAACTCCATAGTTTTAGATGTGGCTTCCATGGGCAGACACACGAGGTCTACTCCACAACTGCCTTTGGTGACACTTGAAGCTGATCCAAAGAAAATTATCAGAAAAAAAAGGACCTTTCAGGAGGCCACTTCTATTGTTGAACTAGGTGATTTTGGTAATTTTCATCATTCTCCTCTAGCAATTCTAGTAGATGTTTCTCATTTTCCTGTTACACCATCTGCTAGAGATTCTAGAAATTTAAATTTTGGGAGTGTTCTTGTTGATTTCCCCTCTCCCAGTTTCACTAATCCTCCTCCTGTTAAAGCTGTTGGTTTTGCAGAGAGGAAAACCTTTGTTTTCTTGAGCCCTGAGGCCTTTTATCTATATCCTCAATTGTTTCCCTTTGTTCCCAGAAGCACACCTCCAATATCCCCTGTCCGAACTCCATCCCCTCCTAGTTATCCTCCCGTTCACACTCCAATGGTAGGAGCTAATCCCCCCATAAATAGAATGGACATTATAGTAGCTTCCAGATAATCCCCTCTCATTTTTCCTCAGTCTCTTAATTCCCTCCCAGTCGGTGGCTACCTTAAGCAGCTGCCTAAGTTCACAAGAGAGGGAGATATCACTGCAGAGGAGCACCTTTCATATTTTAATAGTTATGTTGATAACTATGTCATGGTAAATGAAGATGTGTGGATTAGGATATTTATCCACAGTATTGATGGAGAAGCTAGAAAGTGGTTCAGGGCCCTGACCCCTGGATCCATTGATGGGATTGAGGCTTTAGATGATATCTTCTTGAGAGAGTGGGGGGATAAAAAGGACTTCATGTATTATATCATAGAGTTTGGGTCCCTAAAAATAAAAGAGGGAGAGTCTATCTCTGACTTCTCCAAAAGATTCAACAAGAAGTACAATAATATCCCTGATGAGATACAACCTACTGAGGCCTCTGCCAAAATTACCTATGCTATTTATTTTGATACCAACTTCTACCTCCTGTTAAGAGAGAGAAGAGTGACTTCCTTGGATCATATGCAAGATGCATCCCTAGAAGTAGAGTCCAATATATTGGCAGTGGATCGACTCAAGAATAAGGTTGATAAAGGAAGAGAAAGATCTAAAGATTCAACCTCCAATTCTCCCCCCCCC
>ML794201.1:164489-175617 GCA_009831015.1 Picea engelmannii | reverse complement strand
GGATGAAGTAACCAAGTTAGTAATATCACTTTCAGCTAGAATGGAAAGGTTGGAATTAGAAGGGAATCAAACATACAAAAATCCTCTAAATGTTGATAAAAGAGGCAACTTGAGGAGGATGAATAACAATTCTCCTCATATTATGCAAAGAGAACCTCATAATAGAGATATGAATGATCAAAAAGTTCAAACCCCTCTTCAAAATAACCTTGTCATAGACGAGGGTGGAGAGGAAGAAGACCTCGATCCAAAAATTTACTGTCTTGAAGACACATCTTCTTGTCCTCACTTAACTCTTTTAGCATACAAGGAGTCTCTCATGGAAATCCAATTAAACAAGATGAGCAAGGGGGATAAGTCCAACAACAACCCAAATAGATATAACCTCAGGTCCAAAAATAAAGGAGAAAATCCTAATGTTCCTGAGTAGCCTACTAGAGTAGAAAATCCTCCCAATGATGTAGCAAACAACAACAAGGAGAAGAAAACACAGAGCCTCCCACCAATAGTAAAAGGTCTCATCCCAGAGGTAACATAAATTTTGAATCCCCCCTCCTATTTTAACTTTGAGCATGAAATTCAGAATATTAGGATTCCTATCCCCATTTCAGAGATGGTCGAACATGAGAACTTTAGGAGAGCCCTATCTAAGTTTTTGCTTCCTGAACCCTCGAATAATCCCACATACTCAATCAATTTGCAAGATGAAAATCCAGCAGTCATCTTAGGTCCCATCGTATAAGATAGAGATGATTCATCCCCTCCCTTCTACACATCACTGAACATACATGATAAGGTATTGCATAATCGTTTGATGGATTCAGGAGCCTCTCATAATCTCATGCCTAAAACTATCATGGAGGAACTAGGACTGGAAGTCACAAAATCATACCATGATTTGTATTCTTTTGATTCAAGGAGGGTGCAATGTCTTGGGGTCATCAAATATCTGGTTGTGACCTTGTTTCAGCTACCCATGAAAAGTGTGGTCATGGATATTGTAGTGGTTGATGTTCCCCCAAATTTTGGCATGTTATTGTCAAAATATTGGATAAAAAGGCTTGGGGGAACATTGCAGATGGACCTCACATATGATACTATTCCCATGTTTGGGGGGGAGCATAGAAGACTGTATAGAGAAGATCAATTGGCCTATATTATTAGTGATGAATCTGACCCCACCAACCATCCTATATTTTCCATTGATACTGATTTGGGATCCAACTTGTTGCAACTCACCGATGTCCCCGAACCTCCTCTTGAAATCATAAAGAGTCCCTTAATCTCTGTGAATATTCTCCTATGATTACCTATGTTTGGAAAATGTTCTTTGATGGATCCTCTTCTAGGGATGGTGCTAGTGCTGGGGTGGTCCTTTTTTCACCTGTTCAAGAAATTATATCCCTGTCATAGAAATTAGAATTTGAAGCTACCAATAACATGGCAGAATATGAAGCTCTTCTCTTGGGTTTGAGGGCTGCAAAATATATGGGGATTAAAGAGATAAAAGTGTTTGGAGATGCTGAGTTGATTTTCCAGTAGATCATAAATATTTATCAGTCCAAACACCCTCAGCTCAGAAGTTACAGAAATGAAGTATGGGACCTCATTGACATTTTTTTCTTGGATTTCAACATTTCATTTATTCCAAGAGAAGAGAATGTCATGGCTAAGTCGTTGGTTGTTTCAATAGGAAATTTCAAAGTTCCTCTGCCACCCAAGCTCAGGTATGATTTAGAAGTAAAATACATGCCCTTTATACCTAACAATGTCAAGCATTGGAAGGTGTTTGAGGATGATCTTGAAATAAAAATATTCCTAGAAGCTGTGGATGAGTTTTTTGCATTACACATCGATCAAGATCCTGATTTTGACATTGATCCTCATGGTGGTGTTTTTTTAAACAAGATTGTTGATCATCATATTGTTCCACTTCCTAGCAATCACATCCCAAAGGGATTGGTCCCTTTGGAAAGGTTATTTCACTTAAATGATTTGGAATTAAAGGGTAAAATATCGAATGATAATCCTGATGTGGCTGAGTGCAATATTGGCACAGAGGAGGATCCAAAGTTTGTCAAGATGTCTAAAATCTTGTCAAAGGAGCAGAGGACTGAGTAGACTAATATATTAAAATAATTCCCTCATGTGTTTTCTTGGACTTACGAAGACCTCAAAACATATCACACCATTGTCATTGAACAAAAGATCCTACTGAAGGAAGAAGCCAAACCATTTAGGAATAAGTTAAGATAGATAAATCCTATGTTACTGCCTATTATGGAAAAGGAGGTGAAGAAGATTTTGGATGCTCAGATTATTGTTCCTTTGAGATATTTTGAGTGGGTGGCCAACCTGGTCCTAGCAAGAAAAAAGAGTGGAGAAATTAGACTCTGTGTCGATTTCAAGAACTTGAACAAAAGCTCCAAGAAGGACAACTATCGGCTGCCAAAGATGGAACACATATTACAGAGGGTAACAGGTGCATCCAATATTTCCATGATTGATGGATTTTTTGGCTACAATCAAATCTTTGTCTTACCTAAGGGAAGAGAAAATACCGCCTTCACCACTCCTTGGGGCACATTCATGTATGCCAAAATTCCCTTTGGATTAATGAATGCAAGAGAAACCTTTCAGAGAGCCATGGACATAGCCTTCATTGGGGAAAAGGATAAATTCATGGTCATCTATCTGGATGACATAATAGTCTTTTCCTGATATGATAAAGATCATTGTTTTCATATGAGGAAAGTCTTCTTGAAATGCAGATGATATGGTCTTTCCCTAAATCCTAAGAAATCTTTATTTTCCATGAAGGAGGGGAAATTGTTGGGACATATAGCATTAGCTCAAGGGGCCAGGATTGATCCTAGATGGGTGAAAGAATTCCAAACCTTATCACTTCCCAATTCCAAAAAATAATTTCAGTCCTTCCTAGGTAAAACTAATTTCTTGAGGTTGTTTCCAATTTTGCTGAATTGGTGAAGCATATCATGGCTATGCTTAGAAAGGGGAATGAAGTAAAGTGGACTGTTGAGTCTAGAGAATCCTTAACCAAATCAAGAAGGCATTGAATGAAGCACCTGTGCTCATTAGTCCTGATTATTCCAAAGATTTTATGATTTGCTCTTTTGCTTCATTTAATACAGTGATATTTGTTCTACTGCAGAAGAATGTTGAAGGGTTGGAGTAGCCTATTTCCTTTTTCAGTAAAACATTGAGAGATGCAGAGGTAAAATATGACATCATGGAGAAACATGCCTATGCCATGGTGAAAGCTCTTAAGGATTTCAGAGTCTATGTTCTACATTAAAAGGTCATTGTGTATGTTCCTTCAGCTTCTATAAAGGACATTCTCATTCAACCTGACATAGATGAGAAAAGGAGAAAATGGATTGCCAAAATCCTCGAATTTGATCTGGAGATAAACCCACCAAGATAGTAAAGGGACAAGGCTTGTCCAAGTTGTTAGCTAAATCTAATTGTAAATCTTTGGGGGTTAACCTCGTCAACGCTTTCTCATATGATCAGCCAGCTGAGTCATTCATTAAAATTCCTTAAGACAACCCTCCCATGGCAGAATGTACCTGGTATGGGAAGAATCAAAGAAAGACATTTAAAGCTCAAACCAATCAGATATTGCCTTATTGACCAGGTCTTGTATTGGAAAGACCCTCTAGGAGTGCTTCTGAGATGTCTAGAAACATAGGAGGCCCAAAACAATATATTTTATTTCCATGGCAGCCTGTGTGGAGGAAATCAATTTTGGAGAACCACAACCTACAAAATTCTCGGGGCTGGGTACTACTGGCCCACTTTATTCACTGATTTTTGTGCAAAAATCAGAGCTTGTATCAAATGTCAAAGATTCTATGGGAAGCAACAACTCAAATATCTGCCATTGAAGCCTCTGGCAACTTCAGGACCCTTTCAGCAGTGGGGCCTAGATTTCATTGGGTAAATTCATCCCACTTCAAGTGGTCAGCACAGGTGGATCTTAACTACAATAGATTATTTCACCAAGTGGATACAAGCTATTCCCATAAGGAGTGCTTCTCAAAAATTGATCATTGGTTTTATTAAATATGTTATGGCAAGGTTTGGTTGTCCGAATCGAATCATCATTGATAACACTGCATCCTTCAAGGTTGAACCATTGATCAATTTTTGTGAGAAGTTAAGAATTTCACTAACCCACTCTACCCCCTACTACCCCCAAGGCAATGGATTAGTAGATTCCTCTAACAAGAGCCTGATAAAGATCATCAAAAGGTTGTTAGAGGACAACCAGAAAGCATGGGATTCAAAACTTAAGTTCACTCTATGGGCCTGTTGATCCATCCTAAATCCCTTAACTCAACAGTAGGAACCAAACCCACCACTTAGGCCCAATTAGACTCTGCAACGTTTAAAATGGAATGGTTCTCCAGATCTTGCGATCCAGCCAATTTATCGATGGGATTTTGTGTTTTCTTGTGAAGAATATTCCTTTAGTTAGGATTGTTTTCTTCTATATTTTCTATTGGGTGGGGCTGATATAAGAGATGCAAGCTAGTATAAACCAACTTGACAAACAAAAAGATTAAGTTTTAACTATTGGGGAAGAGGTGAAGCTTGGGATAACCCACTACTCAACATCCAGACCATTACTCCATAGCACAGGCCTAGTATTAATACATTAACCATATGAGCATCCAATTACTATCTAATAAACTAACTATCAAAAAGAATGCACATATGTAATAAAATAATGGAAAGAAAAATAATTCATCTACCATAACCATGCATTGCATAATAACACACCGATTTATCTTCATCACTAAAGCAAAGAACATCAAAACATTGCACCAGATAACTTGACAACAAAATTAATTGCTCTTACTCATTACTGCATCATTCATGAAACATGATACGAAGTAGTTCTTCTCCAAGTCCAATCACATGCATCTGATGAAAATAGTTTTTCTTTGGTTCAGAAGGACTTCTCAATTCATAACAGTCTCAAAATAATTCTTAACAACCAAAAAGAAAGAGTTATTACAACAACCATCGACCCTTTGCTAATTTGTCAGTGTCCTTATTCACAATATAATTTTTTAACTGAAACTAACGACTAAGTGCAGTTTAAACAAAACAAAAATCGCCACGTGGCATTATCTTCTAACAACTTCTTTAACAGTCATCCTGAGATACTTCTTGGAAAGGGTGACTTATCTCGTATTCAGTACAACTGAAAAACCATTCTTCACAAGTTTGGGCCCATGAAAATCTATGTTGTTTTATCGAGGCCGCATATATTCCCCTGATGCCCACTACATGCGCTCGATACTTTACTAAACTATAGTTCAACTTCTATAACATGGTTCGGGCTCTGATCAGATGTTCCATGAATTGTCATACTTGCCCTAGCTTCACATCAGCTATTTTTGTGAACTCTTTGGTCCATAACGCATCTTGTTCAGCATGCATCTTGACCACGTCTCTCAGGTCAATGAAATTATCGGGGGTGCCGAACTCGGGGAGCCCAACGTCCTTCATTATTTTGTTAATTTTATCCCAGTGCTTCTTACACCTGGTCCATTATTCTTGGATCTCTCGATGTGGGTCTCGAAACATCTTAGCCTAGTTTTCGGATGATCACTTCATGCGATTAAGACTACTTTTGCCTATCATCTGAATGCCATGTTTTTCCTTATCACAGACTTGTTGTAGTACCTCGATGTACTTGAGTCTTTCTACCTCTTGTTGTTCCCTTTCATACCATCGCTCCATCTCCTTGCATGTTGTGAGTGCCATGAGAGTGTCCTCCTAGAACTCAGCTATGTTTTCATTTAACAAGTGTCTCTCCTTATTAAACTTGTTGTAAACTCCTACGAACTCACCTTTCATATACATAGTGGTCTGTGTGGTGCCTTTGTAGTATTCAACAAGATGGCACACATACCTGAGCGCCTTTAGGGCGGCGACCAGTTCCTTTTAATCTCTCCTGGCTCTACCCAAGGTGGCACCTGAGAGGGCTTTTCCTATGCCAATAAGTTCAGACGTCCGAGCATCTGCTGTGTTGATCAAGTTCTCTTATGTAGTAACTAAGATGGAGTGATCCAACAAGATCCTTATTTTCTTCACAGTCCTTTGAACAATGGACTTTCTCTTCTGATCATATGAGATCGCATATATATATGCTACCTCATCTACTGTCTTTGGTATCTGTTGATTTCCCCATGTTAGTTTGTTTCCCAAACTACCGAAGGTGTATATTTGTTCAAGATTGGGCTCTCGAAATTCCTCACTGTGCCTTATGGGTGTGACTTATACTTGTCGCTCATCGGGGATTTGAGTATTGGGTAACATAGAGGTGTCAGGAATAGACTCGTTACATATTTTCTCATCGGCCACATAACTATTGATTTCCTTTTGCAGGGATCCTTTCTTTGTCTCCTCCAGTTTGGACTCATCATTCAGATCTGTTTCGGTTTCCGATTCATTGGGTTATTTTGTGCCGAGACCACTTTCATCTTATTTTTTCTTTTATGAGACCTCCTCATCTTGAACCTTGGGATCAGGGGAGGAAGCTTTCTTGGGACCCTTTTCCACTTGGACATGCACAGGGGAGTCGTGAGATGGTTCTGAGATCTCATTGTCGCTATATATATGTATAAGTTTGTTGAGGGAATTAAGCGCTCATGTTTTTATTGACACTCAACCTATCTATGTT
Organism: Picea engelmannii; assembly: GCA_009831015.1. NCBI lineage: Eukaryota > Viridiplantae > Streptophyta > Pinopsida > Pinales > Pinaceae > Picea > Picea engelmannii. Next base: position 168,899 of record ML794201.1, on the reverse strand, counting down.
TGAATTGTCCTGTGCACATGGGAGTTCATTGAAGATGTTATGGATCCAGTGTTTCCTAATCCGTCAGTGTTCCCAAGTTTTGTGGAATCGGGGCCGCTTGTCACTGTTGGGATTCTTTCTCGAGTACCACTTGTAAGCATGGGCATTATGATACGGTAAGGATAATCCTGCATCTGTTTCATTAGCAGCTGGATTTTCTGGTACAAAAGTGCACCCATCCATTGTGTAGATTGAAATTCAGGGAAATCCCTGATTTGTACCGGGGATTCTTCATAAATTTTTGCCACCTCGATGCCCTCTTGGGGATTGCCTATTCCTTCACCTAGTTCAGATTCTATAGTTCCTTCCTAAGCCCTAAGAATTTCTTGAGTTTTCTACTCCAAAGACGTCACTTGCTCTTCCCAACTCATAGATTTGAACCTGGTCATTTGAGGATCAACCCTCCTTGACGCCACTTCATCCCAATATTGAGCGTTTTTGTTGAAATTTTTATCTTCAAACCGATCATGGGAATAAGGACATCATGATGATACCTGCGATGCATGTTGTAGGACCAGGCCCTTTGGATCGTGTTTGCGAAATCGACTGTTGTGGAACTATAATTCTAGTTGGCTCAACCCTTCTTTCTTAGCGTGCATGGTATATTTGACCATGTAGAAGCCAATATCAAACCCATACAGAATGAAGGCTTGCTTCTTGTCCTTTACTAAAGTGGCATTGTATCCTTGCAGGATAGTTTGGTAGCAAATTTCCCCTAACACTAGTCGGTCAGGAACATATATGGGTAACAAATGGGGTGCCTCTATTTCTTTGAAAACCCTGATGTAGGTTTCACGCTCGTCTAGATACCAGTGACCCATTTTGGATATAACCTTTTTTTCTTCTTTTGACAGCCTAGGGCACTCTTTCCTAAACAACAGAAAATAGATACATGCATTAAACTAGTCACAGATAAGGGAATAGTATTTTTTTTGCATGTTATCCCATAAGATGCTAAAGTATAAATGGACCGAGAGCTCCGAAGAGTGCCAGTTCAAGTTCATTCCAGAGAAAACATTCTTGGCATAGATGATGTCTAACAGATACGAGGCCATGTAGAAAGAGGGGGTTTCCACCTCTTTTGGCATCTGGGATTTTCTTATGTAGGTGCTCAGTTGTTTGGAGATGATGGCACCCCAATTGAAACCTGTGCCTAAAATGGCCACTGTATAAGCTAGGGGCATCGAAGCCTCTAAAACCCGAGAGCAATATTTCTCCCCATGAAACCCACAGATAAGGGCCATCAAGTATATGTATGGTTCCCTTAGATTGGTCGTTGGGTAATAGCTGGAAGTTTAGTTCGTGAATTTTTTGTCTTCCCTCCGCCAGGATGCCATGATTTGGCTGGTATCATGTGAGGCATAGAAACTCAAAAATAAATCAGTGCTCATATTTTCTTCTAACTCCCTGAGCTTGTAGTAACTCTAAACCTATGATGGTAAGAAAGCCCCGATGCATCCACCATTATCATCATCAATCAAACATTTATGTGCATTGGTGTGGTCAATGATCCACTTTAGGAGCTCAATGCAATGAAAAATTGGAGTTCGTCTTGCCAACATGTGTAGATAAGCCCTGCATATGCTTGGGAGGACATCATCATTGAGCTTCCTTGTAATAGGATTGTTGTGTGAGGTATACTCGAGGGGTTCTTCCTTCTTGATATTCTTAAAAAATTATTCCCATCGAGGGAATGTTGTTTTGGCTCCAATGTTGACCTCTGTGTCCCCAAAGGTCGAGGATTGGATGAAGGCCTTCTTGGTAGTTGTCTTAATGACAAGCACCAGTTTGGGGGAAAATTCTAATTGTCTTTCAACTACTGGGGAGGATCCCTCTCCTGCTTTTGGTTCCTGCGGCTTTGGTGCCCTTGGGGATTTCCTGGTGGAGGTTTTATTTGGAGGCATTTTTATTACAATTAAAAGAACCTTTAAACATGTGTACAGAGTAGAGTTGGGTTGAGAACATAAAAGGAAACATAAAACACCACGAGTGGATACATACCTGTAATGCTTGCTAGGCTAGTTGTCTAATACTCACTGAACTTTGGAAGAATTTTCTAGATCATTAGCCTTGCTCCTTTGTTCGTTATGAACTCTTTGTCGTGCAAAATAGGATCATACACAATGACCTCGAAAACATATAATAGGAGAAACTCTATCTGTCGTATCAACTAATTAATACGAGTAATGCATGTAATTCAAAAATAAACTACCATCAGTTCTCCGCAATTAAATTGTAACTAGTCGACGACGGAGGCGCGGAGGCAGATGCATTGTATCGACAAGTTTAAACTATTTATTTTGATTCACGCACGGATTAGAAACTAATGTAGGATCCATGATTTTATTAACACCTTAAATGCGTCATACCTAGCAAATCTGAGGATTAAAATGTCTTATCACATTGTGTCTTTCTGGCTTGGAGTTCGGGGATCGACATTTTAAAAATTAAAATTTAATGTGTATTTTATTTGGTAACCCCTCTACACTAAAATTGTGTTCAATGTCAGTAGTCGGTGACACCGCTCTTTTCTTTGTAGGACACTTACCTTTTTCGTTTTCTTGTTGAAGCTGAATGGGTCAGTTTTCGACGATACGCCTTCCAAAGTTCAATCGTAAAAAGAAATACTTTCATATACCGAAGCTGATGAAGATCGGTGTTCGGCTATTTTAAACTTCTCAAAAAAATTTCATCACCTTTAATGTGTCGATTCCTTAAGTAGCTTGTTAAGGACCCTTCAATGTTAAAGATGATTCTTTGTTGTATTTTTAGGTAAACTTTAGAAAATTCAAACATGAAACATAAAAAATAAGAGCAGGTACCAGTTTCATATTGAAGTCAAAACATACAGTGCAAAGGATAAAGTGGTACCCAAAAATTAAAAAATGAACATAGACTTTTAGGGTGTGTTGAGTGCTCAAAAAATGGCGATTCACTGGGCGAATGTAGAATCTATGTTCCTCCTTCAAGGCTCGGCTGATACGAAAACTGATGGAGAATATCAATTGGTCTTAAATCAAAACCTCTTAACCTTTTCATCTTCCATCCTTTGGTTGATGCTTTCGGGTCTACCTGTGGGGTTTTAACCTCGTTCCTCCTTCGTTTCCTTTGACCCTAACTCATTCCCCTTTATTTTTTACAAGAGAGAGTTAGGGTGGATGCTTCGATAGATTCATCTTGTGGGTTCGTGTATTCCTTTCTGGATTTCCTTCTTTCCCTTGAGGTTTAATTGAATCACAATGTAGAAATTTCTGACATTTCTCTGAAATCGTTCATTTGCTCCGGTTGGATAGAGGATTCCTCAAGGTAACCACAAGTTTTCTAGTGTTTCTGGTGTTTGTGAGTGAGCAATGAGTTAGGAACAAGGTTTACTATGTTGTGCGACCTTAAGACCAACCATCATTTTACTGGACATACCTTAAAAAGAAAATAAAGCTAGGAATAAAAAGAAACAACAAAAGGCGTACTTGCACAATCATGAAGACATTCAACAAAGAACGTAAAACACATAATTTTTTGTTTTTTTTTAACTTACAGGAAGTATTTTTTTAGGGCTTTTCCATTTACTGGGAGGGCATCAGGTTCTCCCCTTAGACTCTGTAATCGATAAGTTCCTACCCCAATTTTCTCAGCTATCTGGAAAGGTCCAAGCCATAGACTCTGAAACTTAGAATGTTTCCCTTTAGGTTCATTTTCTCTATCCCACTTCAGGACTAAGTCTCCGACTTCAAAATTCTTTTATTTAGCCTTATTCTTATCGAACCATATTTTCATTGTTTATTGGTGCGCTAGGAATTTTGATTTATCCTTTTCTCTCTCTTCTTCCAGCATGAGCAGAGTGTTAATCCATTGTTGCATGGCCGATGAGGGTTCTTCGTTGCAATCTTGGGCCAGATGAAGAGACAAAAGATAAAGCCCATTTGGGAGGATGGCTTATTGCCCGTAGACCAAAAAGTATGGGGAATTTACTATAGCTTCTTTGGGTGTGACCCTATTGGCCCAGAGAGCATTATAAAGTAGATTATGATAATTTCTTTGATTATCTGTAACCGTCTTATTTAATATCCTTACCAAGTTTTTATTAGTCAATTTAGCCACACCATTTCCCTGGGGATAGTAATTTGTAGACTACTTGATTATGATTCCTTTATCTAGAATAAACTCTGTCAATAAGGTTGAAGAGAAGTAAGTTGTGTTATCAAAGACCATAATAGTGTTGATACTGAGAGGGGGGTGAATCAGTATCTAGTACAATTTAAAAACCTTTTTAAACTTATACTTAAACCATTCAATTATATCCAATGAGAAATGAACAATAGTATAAGAGTTACACCAATACACCACAATACACCATGCACAATATATGAGAAA
>ML794201.1:120868-146458 GCA_009831015.1 Picea engelmannii | reverse complement strand
ACAGTCGGGGGGGGGTCCAAAATTTCCTGTCAACCGTAGATCTCAGTGCTGATGGATCCACCGTAGATCTATGCACACTTATTAATCCCTGAGCATGAATCAAATTACACAACATAAACTTAGGATAGTGCTCTTTTGTGGGTTTTGCATTGCTTCCCTTGAATTTTGTCACCATGGGGTTAGGAAACACACTTCAAACATCCAAATCATGAATTTTCATCGATCATCATGCATGTTTTATTGAAGAAAAACTAGCTAGCCTATGTTCTATCCTACCTACCTACACATTTAGCCCAAATTAAACTATTGTACTAAGAAATTACTCTATCCTAGGGATATTTGACCAAGTTTAAACAATTTGGTCAAATTTATTCACTAACTATCCTATCTACTTGGCTAAGATTAAATAGTTTAGCCAAGTCTTATTCAGTAAGCCTATCAATAGAAGTTTAAGAAACCTAACCATGATTAAATTGTATGGATCAAGTCATTATTATTGCATGGGGATTTTATCCATTTTATTTTATGCCCTCTTTTATTCTTTTTCTTTTCTTTCTTTTCTTTTTATTTTTCCTTATTTTTCTTTATTTTTCTTTTTTCTTTCTTTTGGAAAATAATTTGCAGGAATGAAACATTATTTCCAACCAAACTACATCAAGAGTAAAAATCTCCAGTCACCAGTTGATCCTATGAAATATAGGGTTATAACATAACCTATACACCTCCTACTGATAGTTCTTGAGATGAGGAGAATTGCAATGTATAGTATTTCTTACTTGTCTAACAATAATTTTAGAGTCCCTGAAAACTTTCAATTCTTTGATATACAAATCTATCTCTTTCCTTAATCCTTGTACCAGAGCTTCATATTCGACAGTGTTATTGGTACATTTGAATTCTAGCCGGCAGGACAAGAAATGACGTTTACAAATAGGATCGATGAGGATGCATCCTGCTCCAAACCCTTCTTGAGATTTAGATCCATCAAAATAGAGGGTCCAAATTTGTGAACGGGAAGCGCTTTTTTCGTTTCCCTTATTAGTTCCTTTCTCCCTGACCTCTTGTTTCGCAATCTCTAGCGCTGAGTTTTGGCAGAAAAGGGTGTCTCCTATCGGTATCGACAATTTATCTTGGAAAATCAATTTGTAGTTCTGGGTAGGAGGAACATCGAATAGGAGGGGGGCAAAATTTCCGAAGTAGGATTTGCAGGAATAATTGCCCAATATAGGGAAATCTGTGGATGAGGGCTCATTAGGGGTTTCTAAGTCAGTGACCATATGTTTTAGATATCTCTCCCTGTCGATTATGATCATGTTCTTTTATCCCTTCAGTGGTAGCCAAAGGTGTGCCCAGTCCGTACTGAAGTATCTGTTTATATTTTCAGACCAATCTCGACTCAGTAATAGCTGATATGCCTCTGGGATATCTACTACAATAATGTTGATCACTTGCACAAACATGGGGTGCATCGATATTCTGATCATCACGTCTCTGAGTTATCCTATGACCTTGACCTGGGTCTTGTCTAGTTGTATGACATGTTTATCACTCTTGAGATGAACGACATTCAATTTCTTACAAAAAGACAAGGGAATGATGTTGGAGGATGCTCCAGGATCTACCAAATAGTTGTGAAGGTTCCTATTGAATATTTCAAATGTTAGGAGGAATGGGGTAACAAAAGGTTTTTCCTTTCTATCTCTCGAACATGTATTCATGGTTGGTTTTCCCATCGGATCTGTGTGAGTCAAACTTCTTTCTAGGAAATTTCTTGTCATCAGTTTTTCCACAGAGTTCAAGGCATGTATAAGAAAGTCTTTCTGTTGAGGGATCCTACATATATCCATAATTGAAATATTGTCCTTTAGCTTCTTCAAATCTTCGATCACGTTGTAATCTAGTTTGGGCAATTCCTGGGTATGGATTCTTATAGGCTTTTTACCGAGAGAGAAAGATGTCTTCACGTGGTCAGGATTTAACTTACCTTGTGAGGCTCGGGTGATGTCGATATATTTGGAGTTGGGTGGGCCCTTACTGTGTGTCTATATCACTGAAATTTCTGTGGGTTGGTCGTGAGACTCAAACAAATCATCGGAAGGCATGATCAGGTCAGGATCCCATATCAGCATGGTTGTATCTCGTGGTGGGTTGACTTCTTCCTAGTCAACCATATTCATAACCGAACTGCTTGGTTGTTTAGTCAAGGAGACTTCATCTAGAAACTGATTGGCCATCAAATTCATGGCGTGTACCCATTGAGGGTAGTCTCTTTCAGAGTGGTTTTCCTGATGATAAGTATAGAAAGAATCAGATGTGACATTTACTAGATCGATATTTAAGTTAGCGGGAGGAGGTTCAATTGCTTTGAAAGGAGGGTTTCTTTTAAAGAAAATATTATAGGGCCTTTGGATTTGGTTTCCCTCCCCTTCATTTCTCTTCATGTCTATGATTTCATTTCATAATTTCTTAACAATGCATTGTAGATCTTCTATATCACCATTACCTTTGTTGGGAATTTGTTCAACCCAATTTCCCAGAGGTCTAGTCAGAAGGAGTCCTCTCCTGGGAGGGGGCTGGCTTTCGTTTTTCACTAAGGAGACCTGGCCCTCCTTACATCCTCTCATCTGGAATTATACTGTCTTATCCTCCTCAAAATTTTCCACCGGGGTTTTCTTAGTGACTCTTTTTACAAACATAGAAATAGAAGTTGGGAGCACATTGGGATAAACCTCGATTTGCAACTCTTGAGTTGGTTTTATCACGGGCTAAATTTTTTTTAAGATGGTCGTGAATATCTGGTTGAAGTCTTTGACCCTCTCTTTCAGACTCATGGTGGCTGTGAAAAACTCAACCATCAAGGCTCCCATAGTAGTTTCCTTTTCAAATTTATATAGAAAATATTTTTGGAGCTTAGGCCAACTGGTTATTGATCCTACTGGCAAGTTGAAATACCATGTGGAAGCAATTTTCAAACATGTAGGGGAAGAGTTTGCTGACTACTTCTTCATGTTGAACGTTCATAAGTATGATCATGAGCATGAACTTATTGATATGATCTTTAGGTAATCCTTAAGTTTTGAGGTCGTAATTAGGAAGAAGTTTCTCTGGATGCTGGGGAAGATTATGTATTCATCCAGGGATGGCCATGACGTCTCTAAACAACCAAGGATGATTGTTTTGAAGAGGGTTTTCTCTTTCTTCCTCATGGTTATTATTATCCTTCATATCTTTGGAATCTAAGTCAAAATCTTCTTCTATAGAAAATTTGTTTGGCTTGGAGATGTCAGCGGCTGGCTTTTCGGGTATCAGATAGAGAGGCTCTTGGATTTCGGTAATTGCGAAATATATTAAGTCTTCTACAGAGTGCATGAAAACCTCATTAGGATTGCTAACCACTTGTTTTCTTTGTTGTTTCCTTCGAGTAAGGATGTGAGATAAGGACAATGCACCAATATGTCAGGCGTAGGCTCTAGTGACTCTCCTAAATTGATTCACTTCCTCCTGAGGAAGGGCGTAAGGTATTTCAGGGTGAAAAGGTTCTTCCTTGGGTTGGGGTGAGTTATCCATTTTGGGGATAATCAATATGTGTGGGTTGTCTTGTGAAGGACTAGCCATGAATGTGGGCTATTACAAATCTGTACGCTATTTGAAATGATAGATAAAATATATATTCAACCATTCATTCTCAGGCCCTCCTTCTATTACCAATTCTATTGATGGGCCCTAAATACCTTGAATCAACAACATGAACCAAACCCACCACTGAGGCCCAATTATACTCTGCAACATTTAAAATGGAATGGTTCTCCAGATCTTGTGATCCGACCAATTTATCAATGGCCTTTTGTGTTTTCTTGTGAAGGCTCTTCCTTTAGTTAGGATTGTTTTCTTCTATATTTTCTCTTGGGTGGGGTTGATATAAGAGATGCAAGCCAATATAAACCAACTTGACAAACAATAGGAGTAATTTTTAACTACTGGGGAAGAGGTTAAGCTTGGGATAACCCGCTACTCAACATGCAGACAATTAATCCATACCACAAGCCTAGTACTAATACATTAACCATGTGAGCATCCAATTACTGTCTGAGAAACTAACTATCAGAAAAAAAAGAATATATGTAATAAGATAATGGAAATAAAAATAATTCATCTACCATAACCATGCATTACATAATAACACAATGATTTATCTTCATCATTAAAGCAAAGAACATCAAAACATTGCACGAGATAACTTGACAACAAAATTAATTGCTCTTACTCATTACTACATCATTCATGAAATGGGATAGGAAGTAGTTCTTGTCCAAGTCCAATCACGTGCATCTGATGAAAATAGTTTGTCTTTGGTCCAGAAGGACTTCTCAATTCATAGCAGTCTCAAAATAATTCTTAACAACCAAAAATAATTGTTTATCGGTCGGTGTCCTTATTTATAAAATAAAGTCTTAACTAAAACTAACAACTAAGTGCAGTTTAAACAAAACAAAAATTGCCACGTGGTGTTATCTTCTAACAACTTCTTTAACAGTCGTCCTGAGATACTTCTTGGAAACGGTGCCTTCTCTCGTATTTAGTCCAGCTAACAAACATTTTTTCACAATTTTGGGCCCATGGAAATCTATGTTGTTCCATCGGGGCTGCATATATATGCCCTGATGTCCACTGCATGCGCTCGGTACTTTACTAAACTGGAGTTCATTTGTTATGTCATGGTTCGGGCTCTGATCGAATGTTCCACAAATTGTCGTACTTTCCCTGGCTTCACATCGGCTATTTTTCTGAACTCTTCAGTCCATAGCACATCTTGTTCGACATGCAGCTTGATCACATCACTCAGGCCAATGAAATTATCATGGGTGTCGAACTCAGGGAGCTCGGTATCCTTCATTATTTTGTTAATTTTATCCTAGTGCTTCTTACACTTGGTCCATTGTTCTTGGATATCTTGATGTTGGTCCCGAGACATCTTAGCCTAGTACTCAGTTTATCATTTCATGCGATTAAGACTACTTTTTCCTATCATCTGAATGCCATGTTTTTCCTTATCTCATCCTTTCTAGAATACCTTGATGTACTTGAGTATTTCTATCTCTAGTTGCACCCTTTCATACCATCGATCCATCTCCTTGCATGTTGTGAGTGCCATGAGAGTGTCCTCCTGGAACTCAGCTATGTTTTCGGTTAACATGTGTCTCTCCTTATTAAACTCATTGTAAACTCCTAGGAACTCACCTTTCAGATACACAGTGGTCTACGTGGCACCTTTGTAGTATTCAACAAGATGGCGCAATTTCTTGAGATCCTTTAGGGCAGTGACCAGTTTCTTTTCCTCTCTCCTGGCTTTGTCCAAGGTGGCATCTGAGAGGGATTTTCCTACGTCAATCAGTTCATATGTCCGGGCGTCTGCTATGTTGATCAAGTTCTCTTCTAGAGTAATTAAGATGGAGTGATCCAACGAGATCCTTCCTTTATTCGTAGTCCTTTGAACAATGGCCTTTCTCTTCTGATTGTAGGAGATCACATAGATATATGCTACCTCGTCTACTGGCTCTGGTATCTGCTGATCGCACCATGTTAGTTTATCTCCCAAACCACCGGTGGTGTATATTTGTTCAATATTGGGCTCTCGAACTTCCTCACTATGCCTTGTGGGTCCGACTTCTACTTCTCTCTCATCGGGGATTTGAGTATTGGGTAACATAGAGGTGTCAGGCATAGATTCGTTACATATTTTCATGTTGGCCATAGAACTGTAGATTTCCTTTTGCAGGGATCCTTTCTTTGTCTCCTTCAGTTTGGGCTCGTCATTCGGATCTGTTTCAGTTTCCGATTCATTTGGTTCTTTTGTGTCGAGACCACTTTTGGCTTCTATTTTCTTTTGTGAGACCTCCTCATATTGAACCTTGGGCTCAAGGGAGGAAACTTTCTTGGGACCATTTTCCTCTTGGACATGCATAGGGGAGTCATGAGATGGTTTTGAGCTCTCATCGTCATTATATATATGTATAAGTTTGCTAAGGGGATTAGGCACTTGTTTTTCTATTGACACCCGACCTGCCTCTGTTTAACTTGTCCTATCCACAGGGGATTTGACCATCAATGTTGTCGATCCAGTGTTTCCTAACCCGTGGGTTTTCCCAAGGTCTATGGAATCGATGCCGCTTTTCACCGTCGGGATTCTTTCTCGAGTACCAATTGGAAGCGTGGGCACTATTATAAGGTAAGGATCATCCTATATCCATTTCATTAGCATCTATCTTTGTTGGTACAAAAGTGCACCCATCCCTTGTGTAGCTTGAACTTCAGGGAAATCACTGATTTGTACCGGGGATTCTTGATAAACTGTCGCCGCCTCGATGCCCTCTTGGGGATCACCTATTCCTTCATCCAGTTCATATGCTACAGTTCCTTCCCAAGCCCTGAGAATTTCTTGAGCTGTCTACTCCAAAGACGTCACTTGGTCTTCCCAACTCATAGCTTTGAACTTGGTCGTTCGAGGATCATCCCTTCTTGACGCCACTTTAGCCCAATCTATAGTGTTTTCGGTGAAAATTTCATCTTCGAACCGATCATGGGCATAAGGCCAATAGGATGATACATGTGATGCATGTTGTAGTACTAGGCCCTTGGGATCATGTTTGCGAAATCGGTCAGTGCAGAACCGAAATTCTAGTTGGCTCAGCCCTTCTTGGCTAGCGTGCACGGTATCTTTGACCATGTAGAAGCTAATATTAAACCCATACAGAATGAAGGCTTGCTTCTTGTCCTTTACTAAAGTGCCATTGTATCCTTGCAGTATATTCTGGTAGAAAATTTCTCCTAACACTAGTCGGTCAGGAACATATATGGGTAACAAATGGGGTGCCCCTGTGTCTCTGAAAACCGTGATGTAGGTTTTGCGCTTGTCTAGATACCAGTGATCCATGTTGGATATAACCTTTTTTGCTTCTTTTGACAACCTATTGCACTCTTTCCTAAACAACAAAAAATAGATACGTGTAATAAATTGGTCACAGCTAAGGGCATAGGATATTTTGTACCTGTTATCCCATAAGATGTTGAAGTATACATGGACCGAGAGCTCCGAGTAGTGCTAGTTCAAGTTCATTCCAGAGAAAATGTTTCTGGCGTAGATGTTGTCTAACAGATATGAGGCCATGTAGAAGGAAGGGTTTTCCCCCTCATTTGGAGTCTGGGCTTGCCTTATGTAGGTGCTCATCTATTTGGAGATGATGGCACCATAATTGAAACCCATGCCTAAAATGGACACCGTATAAACTAGGGGAATCCAAGCCTCTGAAAACCGAGAGAAATATTTCTCCCCATGCAACCTACAGAGAAGGGCCATCAAGTATATGTATGGTTCCCTTAGATTGGCCATTGGGTACCAACTGACAATCTAGTTCATGAATTTTTTATCTTCCCTCCACCACGATGCCATGATTTTGCGAGTATTGTGTGATGCATAGAAACTCAAAATGAAATTAGTGCTCAGATTGTCTTCTGACTACTTGAGCTTGTAGTAAATCTAAACCTCTGATGGCAAGAAAACCCCAACACATCCACCATTATCATCATCAATCAAAAATTTATGTGTATTGGTGTGGTGAATGAGTCACTTTAGGATCTCAATGTAAGGAAACACCGGAGTTCGTCTTGATACCATGTGTAGATAATCCCTATGGATGTTTGGGAGGACATCGTCATCAAGCTTCCTTGTATCAGGATCGTTGTGCGGGGTATACTCGAGGGATTCTTCCTTCTTGATCTTATTAAACAATTCTTCCCAATGAGGTAATGTTGTTTTGTCTCCAATGTTTACCTTTGTGTCCCCGAAGGACGAGGGTTGGATGAAGGCCTTATTGGTAGATGTATTAATGACAGGCACCGGTTTGAGGGTGAATTCTAATTGTCTTGCAATTGCTGCGGAGGAGCCCTCTCCTGGTTTTGGTTCCTGCGGCTTTGGCGCCCTTGGGGATTTCCTGGTGGAGATTTTCTTTGGAGGCATTGTTCCTGAAATCAAAACAACCTTTAAACATGTGTACAGAGCAGAGTTGGGTTGATAACATAAAAGGAATCATAAAACATCATGAGTGGATACATACCTGTAATGCTTGCTAGGCTAGTTGTCTAATACTCACTGAACTTTGGATGACTTCTCTGTATCATTATCCCTGCTCCTCTGTTCGTTATGAACTCTTTTTTGTGCAAAATAGGATCATACACAATGACCTCGACAACATATAACAGGAGAGAATATATCCGTCGTATCAACCAGTTAATATGAGTAATACATGTAATTCAAAAATAAACTATCATCATTTCTCTGCAATTAAATTTTAACTGGTCGACGACAGAGGCACGGAGGCAGATGCATTTTATCGGAAAGTTTAAATGATTTCTTTTGATTCGCGCATGGATTAGCAACTAATGTGCGATCAATTATTTTATTAACTCCTTAAATTCATCATACCTAGCGAATCTAAGGATTAAAACGTCTTATCACATCGTGTCTTTCTGGATTGGAGGTCAGGGATTGACATTTTAAAAAGTAAAATTTAATGTGTATTTTATTTTGTAACCCCTCAACACTGAAATTGCGTTAGGTGTCGCCAATCAGGGATACCTCTCTTTTCTTTGTGTGATGATTACATTTTCGTTTTCCTGCCAAATCTGAATGGGTCAGTCTTCAGCAATACCCTTCTCAAAGTTCAATTGTAAAAAGAAAGAATTTCATCTGCCAACACCGATGAATATCGATGTTCGACTGTTTTAAACTTCTCAAATAATTTTCATCACCTTTAACGTTTACCGATGTTGAATTCCTAAGCGTGTTGGGGAAAGATTTAGTGTGTCGATTCCTTAAGTAGATTCTTAAGGACCCTTCAATGTTTAAGATGATTCTTTGTTGTTTTTTCAGGCAAACCTTAGAAAATTCAAACATGAAACATAAAAAATAAGCACAGGTATCAATTTCATACTGAAGTCAAAACATACAATGCAAAGGATCAAGTGGTACCCAAAATGTAAAAAATGAACATAGACTTTTAGGGTGTGTTGAGTGATCAACAGGGCCGACAGAGTGACGATAAAGAGGTCTATTGGTCTCTTTTATTTCCAGCCTATGTACGGAGCCGAAGAAATTTTTCCCTCTCAGCTCGCCTTGCCTGTGGAAAAACTATTTCAACATTGCTAGGGTGAACCTGACGACATGATCAGAACGATTCTTTAGATAATCGAAGCACAACAGACAAGAGAGAAGATGATGGAAAAAACACATGATCTTTAACAGAGGATCAAGCAGGCTTTCAATAGGAAATTCATAAAGGAAAATTTCTTACTACAATATCTAGTACTAAAATGGGATGAACCCAAGAAAGACAAAGGCAAGCACAACAAATTTGAAGCCTTGTGGATTGGGCCCTTCAAAATCTCCGAGACAAGTCAAAATAACACTTTTTGATTGTAGACTTTGGAGGGTGATGAAGTTTTTGGTGGCCCTGTAAATGGGCATTTTCGGAAGAAGTTCCTTATTTGAGCCTTGAGTGGCTCCTATGTCTTTGTAAATATTGTTTTTCTTTTTGTTTCTAGTTTTGTAAGTGACTCCATAGCCCAATTGTAAGACACTGAAGCTAAAAAAAGGTTCTTGGCTTCTCACAGGGAGAAATACATCCCCCATGGAGCCTAAAGAAATGTTATCACTGGAAGTCACCTCTGGATTTCTACAGAGGTAAGCCGAGTACTCATCATTTTTATGTCACAATGGATAAATTAAAAGGGGGGGTCTAATGGGCGTAGACTCAAGATTATATTATTTTAACTCGGAAAAATGTGTTGGAAATGCACGAGCAGGTGAGGTCTTGATCTAACTTCATTCAGTGAGTTTCAGTATAGTGGTGAGTAGGGGAGAGAACTTAAGGAGAATGAAGTGGTCTGCTATGGACATACGGTCTTCCAACAATCTAAGGATGAAAAAATCAGAAACAAGATCCTCTTGGTTTGGGGTTTCAAGGGACCGAATGAAATTATCATTGAATTGAAATCAAACATACATCACAATTCAATGAAAAAAAACCAACTGGATCATCCATGCCCGATTCATTTAGCAGTGGAGGGAAAAGACAACACATAAACTGATTAAAACTGGTTGCGATGTCACTGTGATCAAACCTACATCACAAGAACACAACTACCCTTGAATGGATCTTCCGTGCTTGAGTGTTTTAACACAGTTGTTTACAAAGGTATGAAAGAGGATGACTTACATTAAACACGAAATCTCAAACACAAACACATAACCAGAAGCCAGAGGCTTTGCTAAAATTTACAATGCAGGAGCTCTGCTCAACCATCGACCTATACAAAATATCAAAACTGAGTACTTATACTCAAAACAAAAAGTGAGAAGCATACTCGAGTAGTTGCATTGAAGGAATTACATTTGCATGCCTCATGTCCAACTGTGCATGCAGTCTCTAACCAGATGTGAACTTCGATCATACGCAAGTAGGCTTTAGAACAGACTTGTTGATGAGATGACTATCTGATAGTCCTTTCCTATTCTTTCTATTTATGGAATAAATGATGTTTAACCACCACAAACCAACCTCAATAACTGCTTCATTGGGAATGGGGAAGGCTCTAGTCAACTCTGCACCTGTAGGGTGTGGTAGCTGACGAGGTGATTGGCATGTTAGGCATGAAATGATGGATGGGAGATGGCCATGTGGATAGCGCAGGGGCCATGCGAGTGGAAGATGAGGTGGATTGGGATAGGGATCTGAAGAGGATAGGCCCCAACGGGATGGTGAGTAGAAGATAGGTAGAGGGAGCAAAAGTGATAAGGGAGCGACCACTTATCAACCCAGGATAGGACGTAATAAGCACATGTACATATCGGGGTTGCGAAAAGTGGTTTGAAACTTCCCCATTTTTGGGCCTGATGTGTGTCTTTGGCTAACATGTAGCACCTTTAAGAAACCGCGGTTTTTTTCTCGGTCTACCCTACAAACTTTATCCTGTGTGCATGTTGAAGCCCCGATAAGATCGACGACCGTCGATCTGAGGTGCACCAATCTTTACTGCCTAGACTTGTGCGTGTCTTATCACATCGCACCAAAAGGACACATTGCACCTCTAACTTAGTATATAAGTCAATTTGTGGGTTTTTTGCCCATTTTCTTGATTCCTTTGCCAAGGAGCCAACTTCTTAGGAAAACACCCCCCTTTTACAAATTAATGTGATAACACCTTCGATTTCTCTTATTTGTTGCTACTAACATGTATCTTTTGTTGGTGGCACAAACAATAATTCAAGTAGTAAATAGAAAAGGTAACAATGGATATCATAATCCATTACGACGTGACATCTGAGCCTAGATCAAGAGAAAACACATGCATTATCATCATCCATATGTCGGAAATAGAACCAACATTTATCATCAATCATGCTCAAACCTATAAGTAGTGTCAAACAACAGTGAAAACATCAAATAAGAACCAAATCTGATCCTCCAATCTACAAGGGGGTCCCACTTACTAGTATTATATATATTATTAGCTTGTAATTAATAGGCTTTAGCAATACTTTGTGGGCGAGATCCTTGTTGAAATTTTAATCGTCAACACCAATCATGTGTTAATTTAAGGATCAATGTAGTGATTAAGATCAAGGATAATATTAGCCGTCAGATCACTCTATATCAGGAACATATCATCATTGTCGAATTATAATGCATACTAAAGAAACACACTTTAACCTAACGACACATTATACTGAGTTGATATTAACTAACTCCTAAGTGTCTAAATATTCTAGCATCCCCCCTTAAGAAGAACTTGGGATAGGATTGAAGAGTTTACAAAGGAGACACAATAGGAGAAGGAATGGAAAATCAAATCCTATCCCCCTTTATCGACAAATTCGTGAACTCCTAACATATATCAAAGCTTGGAAAACCTCACTTCTAGAAGAGACTTTGTGAAATGTTTGAAACTTGATCTTTTGTAGTGAAAAATAACACGTCAATAACTTGATCATGAATGAGCTTTCAGATGAAGTGCATGTGTAGCTTGATGTGTTTGTTACACTGATGTTGAACTGGATATTTGGAGGAATTGATGTAACTCTGATTGTCGCACTAGAGGTTGGTCCAGTGTTGCTATTAGAATCCAAAATATGAAAGGATCTATCAAAGCCACAATAATTCTTGAATTTCACTAACCGCTACTCGGTACTCTACTTCTGCTGAGAAAAGAGTAATAGCATGGTATTTCTTATAGTCCCAAGTGATAGGTCTTGAACCAACCCTGAAAACATAACCCACAATAAACTTATGCTCATCGGGTTTATCAACTCAATTTGAATTAGTGAAACCAACCAATATAGGAGTTCCCCCTTAATTGTAATGTATCCCAAACTGAAATATACCCTAGACATACCAAAGTATCCTTTTAGCTTCTTTCCAATGGATTTCATGGGGTGTTTGCATATACCAGAAAACAAGACCAACAACAAAGGAAATACTAGGATGGGTATGATTCAAATATAAGAGGATACCAAATAACTGACAGTACAAGGGGGCATCAAATTTGGGAGAAGTACAAGTGGCAGTAAGTTTGACTCTAGACTAGAAGGGAGAAGGGGTTAGTTTAGAATCATCAATGTGAAAGTGGCAAAGAAGGTCACAAGCATATTTAGACTGGGAAATAAAAATCCCTTCTTTGGTTTGCAATACTTGGAGGCCAAGGAAATAATTCAAATTTCCTAAGTCTTTCATTTCAAATTTATTTTTAAGGTGGGATTTCACATGGGTTAAAAGTTTTGGGTCACTACTAGTGAGGATACAGTCATCAACACAAAGAAACATGATTATGATATGGCTTCCTACTTTCTTGGTGTAACATCCCCAGCCAGCAACAAGCTGAGCCATGCCACTACTCAGATGCTTTACTTAGCTCTGAAACCATTTTGTAATGTCCTCAACCATCCATGCCCATCCACACTATGCCAGAGAACAAATCTGTTCTCTGTGCAAAACATATTGTAACATAATCAACATCCAAACTGAGCTATGCCACCTACAATTTTCTATCTGCATGTGATTAAAACATATCCACGCACACAACTCTTGCGAACTCTTTATATATAAAAAGTGAACAGAAAAATACATTATGTAAATGCACAGATTCACATTGAAATAGCAGTAAACATATACATGCAACATATACATACAATACCCATAAAAATAAACACAGTTATAATCGCACATATGATAACCCATAAAAATATGCACATAAATAACAATGCAACATGTAAATTTATCACACAGTTGACACTTATATTGGTAAGAATGTCACCAACTATGTGAAGACCTTCCATGAACCTCCCAGCCTTAGACCAAACTATTAATCACTCTCAACATTGGGTCACCCCTGAGCTAGGACTAAACTCCACCCGGGTAAGGGTTCCTAACCAGGCTAATGGCTCATGGAAAACAGGAAAGACTCCATCACAGGTTCCTACTCAAACTAATAGCTTACAGTCTCTCATTCCCCACATGACTGTCCCACCCAAGGAAGTGTGCCCCTTCTCTACTCAACAGTCCCTTGGCTGCCCCACTTCCCTTCCAGGGCTTCAACAATAGGCTGGATGGGAAGTCTCAAAGACCTATAGCTGCAATTCAACACCTTCAATAAGTCAATTCCCAACAATTATCTCACCCAGAGAATTGCTCATGGGCCTGACAACCCACCTCTTCAATATCCCACGGGCCTGAAAACCCGCTTCTCCAGTCCTGCTTCCTAGCTAACCAACTACACCAACAAAAAATGGCTATGGATACAGGTTTAGATACAGTGAAATGAATGTTTGAGGATAACTAATTGCATGAGTGAAATAGTCATGGAATCATGGTTGAGTGATGGAAGGAATCCTGGAAAAGATGATGGTAAGAATGATGGGGAACCCCCAAAAATGAGTTGAGTCCCAACAATATGTATGCATGTTTCCAACTTGACACTTGTCCTGTTGGGATCTACTTTGGCCCACTTGTCTGCAACTTTAGAGCTGAGGATAAAATTATTATCCATACTTTATGATTCAAAAAATATTAATATAATATTCCTTTTTGGCTTAAGCTCTGTGACTTAGCCCTTTTCCTTAACTTTTAGGCCCCACCCTTTCCCTGACTAGTGGAGTTTAGTCCCCCATATCTTTTATCATGGTCGGTATGTGCGCAACGATGTATTTTATATTAAATATGATACATGTACAAAAACATGCACATTGGCCTTTAACATTTAGGATCTACGGCCTAATCAAAACATAATTATCCTAGCTTATAATAAATGTCTCACCAGCCTATAAAACATATCATATACGCAAAAGGTTCCCTGGCCTCAACATCGTGTGCACTTAAGATGTTGTGCACAGTATCCTAGAATGTGCACACTTCCTCATTTTACAGCGCAGTACATGTGCGCACTATGCCATGAAATGTGCATATAAAAAATGATATCAAAAAAACTCACCAACTTAAGTACATTTGTATTTACATTTACAATTGGGGTTCTACCTGGGGATATTACACTTGATATAGACATTAGGATCATAATGACATTTAGAAAATCCAATATCAAGAATAAAGCTATCCATTTTGTCATACCAAGCTCGAGGAGCTTGCTTAAGACCATAAAGAGATTTCTTGAGGTGACAAACAAGGCTAGAATAATTTTGGATATAGTTAGGAGGTTGTTCCATTTACATTTATTCTTGCAAATCCTCATGAAAGAAGGTGGATTTAACATCCATCTAATGAACCTCCCATTGATGTGAGGAAACAAGGGCTAGAATAAGGTAGATGGAATTCATTTTGACTATGGAGGAAAAGGTTTCATTATAGTTGATTCCTTCAACTTGAGAGAACCCTTTGGGAACTAACTAGGACTTGTATATTTCAACACTTCCACATACTACATACTTATTTCTATACAACCATTTACATTAGACAAGTTTTCTTCCTTTCAGAAGAGGTACAAGATCCCAAGTATTGTTCACCATTAAAGAGAATTACTCTTGATTCATTGTTGTGTCCAAATCTGGATGACCAAAAGCTTCTACAAATGTATCTGGATCATGAGTCTATGAAACTTGAAGAAAAAGAGAAGAGGCTCATTGGAACCGTGAATGTCCCTGATGTTGATCCAAAGGAGCATCAACAAGATCACTAGTTTCTTCTCATGTTGAATGGACCCATTTGGGAAGTTGTGGTTCTTTTGCAAGTTCATGTTCAATGGACTCGTATGGAAGAAGGCGAGCAAGAGGAGGTGGATTTCCATCCTCATTTTCATCATATGAATAATAAGAAACCATAATATGAAATGAAGATGGCATAAATTTTGAATATGGATCATGGGACAAAAATGGCATAAACATCAAATATGGATCGTGGGCCAAAGATGACACAAACATGGAATTAGGCTTGCAGGCCAAGAAATTTTCATCAAATTTAACATCTCTTCTAATAAGAATTTCATTGGAATGAATTTGAAGAAGTCTATAACCTTTGACATATTCATAATATCCAAAAAACATACAGTTCTCACTTTTTAGTTGTAAATATTTTCTTTTCTCATTAGGAATGTGATCCCATGCTACACTTCCATATACATGGAAGTGGCTTACATCTGGCTTAATGTTATTCCATATTTCTTCTATTTTTATATTTTTAAGAGTCTTTGTGAGAGTGTGATTTACTATGTAATTTACATAATTGATGTATTCCTCTAAATAATGGAGATTAATCCCTTATATTGGATCATATAATTGGCCATTTATTTTAATGTGCGATTCTTTCACTCAACAACACCATTTTTTTGTTGTGTGTATGAAACAATATGTTGCATCTGAATCCTCTGTGTAGTGCAATAATGGGTAAATTTATTGTTCACATATTCACCTCCATTATATGTTCCTAAACTTTGAAGTTGATTTCTAGATTATTTGTATACAAAGGAATTATAGGACCAAAACTTGTCAAAAACTTCACTCTTAAGTTTTAAGAAGTAAACCCAAGTGCATCTAGAGAAGTCATCAATGAAAGTTAAGAAATAATTTCACCTAGAGAAAGAAGGAGAAGAAATAATACCACACAAATCATTGTGAACAATATGCAAGGGGTCGAGGCGGTTTAAGAGACACATTTTTCAAAACTATCCTGATGATGTTTGTCGAGAACACAATCGACACAAACACCATATCTGCAAAATATGAGAGGAAGTCTAGTCACCATATGTTGATTACATAGTTGTTGCAATGAGAGATAGTTTATATGACCAAGCCAATCATGCCAAATTTTTCTCAAGTCATTGTTATGAGCAACAAAAATTGATGGAAAAGATGATGACCCAAAGTTTTCAAATTTGTACAACCTGGTAATATCATCAACAATTCCAGTTGCTAGAACATTCTTAGGATATTCTAGATCCTTGATTACAACTTGGTGTGGTGACAAATCTACAATTTTACCTTCCCCTTAATGAGTGATTTGATACACTGATTGAAGGTTGTAGGAAAAAATTGGAACACATAATACATCATTGAAATGACCAATCTACTAGAATTGTTCCAAACCCTACAACACTAATAGATCTATCATAAACAAAAAATATTTTCTTGGTGTTACATTCATTTACAGAAGAAAATATCTCTTTATCCTTAGCCATATGATAATATGCTTTAGAATCAATAATCCACTCATCAACAGAATAGGTATAAGTTGCATTGAAGGAGAAACCAGAAGCAGAAAGTGCATGTCCATGATAAGAAGAGTTAGAAGAAGAAGAATCGATACTGATGTTTTGCTTCTAAAGCTTCCATCTTCTTACAACATTGTTACTCCACATTACCATATTTCCCTGATCTAAAAATACCAAACGAGTTCTGATACCAACTTGATCTAAAATATCAACAAAATATGATACCAATTTAGCCCAAAAATCTTTAGATGTCAATTTGTTCATAAATACACATAAACATCTGACCAGATTCAGGAAATTGAAGATCAACTTGACTATTTGAAAAATATTGTGTGAATTTCTTACTTATCCATAAACTTAATTAAATGATAAATATAACTTACGAAAATAATGAGTGCCAAAATAGATAAAAGTAGACCACTCTTATTAATTCTTAAAATTGAAAAATTAAAATAAATGGACTAAACAATACCACGTTTTTTAGAAAACCCTTCAATAATGATGCTCAATCCCATAAATGAAGGTTACCAATGAATTCCCCTCGAAATTCTGAGAAAAATGAGTATTTTGAACAAGTTCCTGGTAATCCCCTTTTGCATGCATAATGAGACTATGGATCTCTTACATCATAAATTGGACTAAGAATTTTCATACATAACACTTTTACATAAAATATACAACACCATGATATTCATTTCGAAATTATGAGAAAAATGAGTATAAACACTCAATACCTTCCTCAAAAAACTCAATAGCATGTGAAACGAGGAAAATGAAAATCAAGAACACCTCTTGCACGTATAACGAGGGAAAACTATGCAATTGGCACAATATCCAATTTCTTGTCACGCACTTCCATGTTTTTGTACGTGTTTTGGCCACTAGTTCATATAAGGTAAGTCGGCCTAACCGACCCCCTATATACCTGGTCACATATGGTTACAACTTAAATAATATATGAATTTTTTGTTATAACAAGAAAGTATCATGGCACAATGGTAGGAAGAATATAGTTAAGACTTTGGAATAAGTGAGCGAAGGTCACGGGTTCAATCCCCAGTAGCCTCCCCTTTTGGGCGCATTATTATATCATATTGTTATATAACTATAAATTTAAATAATATACTCTTGCAATTCATTATGACAAACATCATGTGGACTAGTGGTAAGGTGTCCATTTCACTGGTGGTAGGTTTGTGGTTCGAATCCCGTCAGTGGTTACGTAACAATTTTTGATACCCAAGCCACATTGGACAAGCCTACAGTTCCACATGGCACCATCTCACTTTTCCACATGTCATGTTCCCATCGGTCCATTTGTTGCACAATCAAATGCCACCTCAACATATGTATATGCCACATTAACTACCAACTATACCTTGCCACATCATCGTACAGATTCCATGTCATCCAACTGATGACATGTGTCACATTTGTATTGGTCTATATGGACCCCCAAAATTCCATTTCTGAGTGACACATGTCAACCTCTCATTCTTCCACATCACCGTGATGACATCAGCATGACATCACTCTATTATTTGTAAGACCTATATGGAAAAGGCACATGGAATCCTTTGGGATTTCCATGTGACACACCTACTTTCACTTTTGACCTTTTTGACCAAAACTTTGACCAACCATAAATTCGTCATGCGAACTACGTTTGAGGTGATTTCTCCACCATTCAAAAGCTATCACCGAGATATACACAATGATTTTGTTTTTGAGAGAATTTGAGAAGATGATTTTTTGAGAATTTTGGATCCTCCTAGATCATTTTTTAGTGCTCTGAATCCTCCTGGATCACACCTCCCCACTGAAGAACTTTTGGACCTCCAAAAGTATGGATCATTAAGAAATAAAGTGAGAATGCTTTCACCTCACTTTCCCATTATCATCCATCCATCCTTATTATATAACGAGAACCTAACTCATCACAACCATAATGAAGACTGAAACAACACTATTAACCAAGTTAACTATTCCCTTAAATTCACAAACTATGCCATTCATTGTTGCAGTAACCAACCATATTCCACTGATTAGTAATAGAATGAACAAAAACAATGAATATACATATGTTATAGAGAATGAACCATCAACATATTTTCCCTTCTTAATAGGAACAATAGCAACCAAAGGACCTATTTTAATTTCAACCGTATGTTGTAAATCTGGATCCTAGATACTAGCATTAGCTACCATGTTCCCTGTAGTGACAACAGTCAAATTCATCTTCATCTGATGAGATCTCACAATGAACTTAATCCCATCCTTGAAAATATGATACTTGTTATGTTCCCTATATAAAATGGTCTTCCTGTCATACAAGTATGGACTTCCCAAAACCATCCTACAAATGTCAATTGGAACCATGTCTAATTCTACCTCATCAATGAAACTAGATGTGATCTCAAACTATAACTTGCATTGCTTATTTACTTGTACCTGATCATTATCACAAATACAACTCAAAGGATATGGTCTCAAATGAGGCTTAGTTTCCAATCTCAAATTGTGAACAACTTGCTCTGAAATAATATTTACTTGTGATCCACTATCAACAAGTGTATCAATATTATTGTTCTTTGAGATAACTCATAAATGAAACAAGTAATTTATGGATTACATTAGACTTTGTAGAAGAAGTACGCAAAATAAAATTTTCAATAGAATATTTACCTTTGATTCCCATAGTTGTAACCTTGGTTTCATCCTCATAATCTTATCCAAGATACTGAACTATGTTCGTGGTATTCTTTTAACCCCTTCTAGGTTGAGCCTACTTTGGCTTCAATTTTGGATGCAACTTCCAACAATTATTCTCATCATTCCCTTTCTTCTTGCAATCAGAATATGTGGGATTATCTTCTTCTTTTCTCTTCGATTTCTTCTCTAATTGTGTGGCTTCTTCGACTACTTCTTGAAGTTATGTGGTTTTCCTTTTCCTTTACCACCAGTTCTCTTGGCCTTCTTTCGATCTTTTTACATTTCTTCCACCATGGCCTTTATTTCCATGAACGTATAAAATAATGCCTCTTCAATACTAAAAGGATTTCGATTAGAAGAATCCTTGTCTTTTGTTGAAGTCATTTCTTTTTTTCAAAATGCACACCTCGAACCAATCTCAGGAATGTACTCTTCAAACGATCCTTCACCAAGCATATATTTGGATCTCGTAATAATTCACATGAAAAATACATGTCAAAACCTTGATATGATACCACATGATTTGAAAATACCAAATGCATTTTAATACCAACTTGATCCGAAATATAAACAAACTTTGATACCAATTTAGCTCAAAAATACTTAGATGTCAATTAATTCATAAATACACATAAACATCTGACTAGATTTAGGAAATTGAAGATTGACTCGACTATTTTCAAAACATCATGTGAATGTCTTACTTATCCATAAACTTCATTAACTGAGAAATATAACTTGCAGAAATAATGAGTGCCAAAATAGAGAGAAATAAACCACTCTTATTAATTCTCAAAATGCCAAAATTGCAATAAATGGAATTACGAATACCAATGTTTTTAGGAAACCCTTAAATAATGATGCTCAATACCATAAACGAAGGTTACCAATGATTTCCCCTCAAAATTATGAGAAAAATAAGTATAAAATTGACTATGTTCTGAACAGGTGCTCAGAAAGCCCCTTTTGCACGCATAACGAAGCTATGGGTCTCATACATGAAAATTTGGACTAACACTTTTCATACATATCAATTTTACATAAAATAGACATCACCATCATATTCCTCTCAAAATTTTGAGAAAAATGAGTATACACACTCAATACCTTCCTCAAAGAACTCAATAGCATGCAAAACGAGGCAAATTGAATCCAAGAACACCTCTTGCACATAAAATGAGGAAAAACTCTACAATTGACACAATCTCCAATTTATTGGAGTGCACTTCCATGTCTTCATATGTGTTATGGGTGTTGGTTCATATAGGGTGAGTCAGCCTAACCGACCCCCAATATACCTAGTTGCATATGGTTACAACTTAAATAATATATGCTTTGTTTGTTATATCAAGCAAGTATGATGGCACAATGGTAGACATAGTTAAGACTTTGGAATAAGTGAGAAGAGGTCATGGGTTCAATCCCCATGACCTCCCCTTTTGGGCACATTGTTATATAACTATAAATTTAAATAATATATTCTTGCAATTTGTTATAAAAAACATCATGTGCCCTAGTGGTAAGACACCCATTTCGTCAGCGGTAGGTTCGGTGTTCAAATCTCATCAGTGGTTACATAAATGTTTGTGATACCCAAGCCACATTGGACAAATTCACAGTTCCACATGGTACTATATCACTCATCCACGTGTCATGTTCCCATTGGTCCATTTTTTTCACAATCAGTTGCCACATCAATGTACGAATATTCCACGTCAGCTGCCAATTGTACCTTTCTGTTATAGCAAGATTTTACCCACCATTGTTATATTTCACAGAGGGACTTTTTTCATTTCTCTATGCAGAATTTTCATCCCTTTTTGATGAATCCAAATCCAAAAATACACATTTTTCCACATATACGCACCGTATCTGCTATACAACATGCGTATACGCAGGCTGCTCCACGACAACCCGTGTACATCGAGATTTGTGCCATAAAATACAAAATGGATTTGGGTTTCCATGTCACTACAGGAGATCTATGATCCCTGGACTTCCAGATACTAGAAACATTCTGACTCATCCCTTCAGTTGCATTTTTAAGACTATAAAATCACAATTCCGAGCTATGGAAAAGAAGAGAAAGCATTCAACTTTGAGAGAAAAGTTACTCTGGAGAAATTACTTCATATTGAGTCTGCATCCCTTTGTCCCTCAAGTCTAAACACAATGTTCAACCCCCAAGCTCTTTCCCTATTGTTGAGAGAACCTCATTGTCTCTCTCCTATGAGCTTGCCTTTGGTGGAGGATTGAAGTGGTGGAGGCCCAATTGGAAGGAACTTGGTTACTTGGTTTCGAACTGTGTCAACACAGAAGTCTGTAATGTTGTCACTTATGTTGATCAATTATTAATATAAATACTCCTTTCATGTCCTATTGGTATCGTGAATATATATGATTATTATCCATGTTCATGTTTGTAATTTTTATTAATGGATTATGTTATCTAATGTGCTAATCCCTTTATACTATCACCATGTACTTTCTATGCTTGTTTGTTGAGAACTTATTGCAGGTATAAATATTTGGTTCAAAGTGCTCAACAGTGGAACATCATCGAACTTCGGATTGAGGTAGGCCTCTTTCTTATCTTGCACATTAGTTTATATATCATACAATGGAATTGAGTTAATTTATGCAGTCATACATGTCTGTTGTGGTTTACCCTTGGCCATAGATATTTTTTCCCTCGTAACACTTTCCATGTCATTCATACGAATGAGACATGGCACATTTTTATTGGTCCATATCGACCTCCAAAAATGTCATTTCTGGGTGACACATGGAAGCCTCTTGTGCTACCATGTCACCATGTTGACATCAACATGACACCAATCTGTCAGTTGTACGATCTATAAGGATAGGCCATGTGGTAGCCTGTGGGCTTGCCGCATGGCACCCCTACTTTGAATTTTGACCTATTTGACCAAATATTTGACCGACCATAACTTCTTCATGAGAAATTTGTTTGAGGAAATTTTTACTCAATTGGAATGCTATCGATGAGCTCTACGCAATGATGTCATTTTTAAGAGAATTTTAGAAGATCAATTTTTGAACATTTTAGATCCTCCTGGATCATTTTTGGGCATTTTGAATCCTCCTGGATCATTCCCACAAAAGTTGCAATGTTTATTAGTCTTATTACTTTTATGTATTTTCTCCTTTACCACCATTAGGAGTGGAGGTTGGGTAAGAGGGTTTGGGACCCTTGTTTTTCTTTTTGTTGTGACAAGGATGTTAATTATTGGGATTCTTGGATTTATATTTTTACTGAGCCACTAAGGATTTGTTGGAGGTACTTGTATTGTTGATCAATCCAAGTTGCACAAGTTTATCTTTATCTCTAATCAAAGAATCATAAAAATACTCAAGAGAGAGATTTTGGTAAGGACTCCCTAGAGCTTCTTTGGAGACATAAAAGTTAGAGACAAACATAGAATATGCACTACCAATATTAGAAAAAATAATATAGATGCATCAGTATTCCTTTAGATCTATGTTTCATTCCATACATAAAAGTATAAGTGTTTTGAACTTAGATAAATAGTCTTCAATGCAAGGAAAATGATTGGGACTTAAAGTCATTAATTGATTTTCTATTTGGTGGGCTTGAATAATATTGTGTTTACAAAACATAGCTTCAAGGTGAAACCTTAAATCAAAAGATATGAAAATTCCAATTAGTCCACGTGATTCATCATTATTATTAGTCCATTTGACTTTCTTTTCATCTTTAGTGGGTTCTTGTTATTTTCCCAAGGTAATTTGGTCCAATCCTTTACTTCTTAATACATCCTCCATATGTGGTTTCCATGAAAATAAGTTGGTACTCGTAAGAAAAATATCATTAGGAGAATCCATACTAAATATGTAGAAAATGTGTATTTAAAGGTTGAAACTAATGGTCTGGATGGAAATTTCTTGAAAAAATAGGTCGTTTAAAAAAAACAGTATTGAAAATGGACTTTGGATGTGAAAGTTAATCCCTTTTGAAAAAAGACATAAATGATAACCAAAGAGAAACATAACAAATAGAAGGTAGTCAACATGGTGATACCCCTCCTAATAACCCCACTTTTACAAATAAGTTGCTTATGAAGTGACCCACTTTTATAGAATAGGTGAGAATCACTTTTACAATTAAGTTACTTTTTAAATTAAAGTTGCATGCAAAATGTAACAAAAAAATACATTAAATCTACTTTATAGCGATTCACTTTTAGAATTTTAGTGAAATACACTTTACAATGAATGTATGAACTTTTTCAAAAAGTAAAAAAAAAAAAAGACTTGAACTTAAGACCTCTTACTAAATAAGGAAACTTTTAACCAAGTGAACTAGTGCAAAACCACATTATAATCTCAAGAAGAAGGATTGGGGTTGTTGTTGTTGTGGAAGATGTCCTTGGAGTGCATGCTAAAAAATGATTTTCATGTATTTACATAGGAAAAAAAAAATCATTTATCAACGACAACAAGGGTTATATCTCGGTTAGCTTACCCCAAAAATGTAAGTTTTTCCTCTATTTCTAATTTAGAGAGATCACACAAAGTGCATAGTAAAGAGCATACATAGACAAGAAAACCCTTTCCATTTTGTTTCTGATTTGCTGAGATTGGATAGATCATGGGGAAAAGAGCATATGCAAATTGAAAACATTAGCAACCCAAAAATAAAAACAAAAAAACAAAAATAAAACTGAAATATTATATTTGTTAAAATTTAAAAGGGCATATTTAGGATTTATACCCCCAGATCTAACTGAAATGGTTGTATATTGTGAAAACATAAACCTTTTCTAGTGAAACAAAAAAACATTCTGAGCTAAAAGAAGTGCTT
The DNA here is from genome assembly GCA_009831015.1 of Picea engelmannii. Classification (NCBI taxonomy): domain Eukaryota; kingdom Viridiplantae; phylum Streptophyta; class Pinopsida; order Pinales; family Pinaceae; genus Picea; species Picea engelmannii. The sequence continues at coordinate 122,136 of ML794201.1, read as the reverse complement.
TGAATGCAATGGAAAAACCCTCTCAGCCCAAAAATGTATGAAAATAGCAGAAACCAAATATGCAACAACACAGTTTCAAGATCTCGATCTACAACATGAGTGGGTCTTCAAATGCACTCTGATACCATTTTCAACAAAACAAGTATTCCAACGGAGGACAAACAGATTCAATAAAAATCACACAACTAGTTCAAAGATAAATGTTAGGATATTTAGACACTTAGGAGTTAGTTAAGATCTACTTGGTCTAATGTGTTGTTAGGTAAAAGTGTGTTTCTTAGTGCGTTTCTTTAGTATGCACTGGTATGCATTTGTAGTTAGGAAATTCAACGGTCACGATATGTTCCCGACACAGAGTGATCCAACGGTTCATATTCTCCTCTATCTTAACATCCATTGATCAAAGGATTAACACCCGATTGGTCCATGATCTCTATTTAAAGAGCATGGAGGGTCATTTGCAGATGATCAGTTGTGAGAAAATGTCTTGTAAAATATCTCTATAATATTTTTATTTTTCATTAATAAACTGCTCCAAGTGGTAGCGTTGGATGGGGTTGTGGATGTTTCCCCATAGGGGTTTACCACGTCAAAACATCGATGTGTTGATCTTTGATCTGGTTGTGTGAGTGGTTATTGAAGTTTTTCATCCTCTGTTGGAATACTTGTGTTGTCAAACATGGTATTAGGGCCTATTTGAAGACCCACTCCTATGGTATCAGGGCCTGTTGTCGAACTTTTATTGATGATGCAAATAAGAAAACTTGGGTTTATTACATTCGAAAAAAATCTGATGTTATTGATACTGTTAAGAAATGGAAAGCTTTGGTTGAGAATGAGATAGAAAAAAAATTTGAAGTGTCTCAGATCAGATACTGGAGGTGAATATTATAGTAAGGAGTTTGATGATTACTTTTCATACCATGGGATTTGTAGAGAGAAGACAGTTCCAAGAACACCACATGAAAATGGTGTGTCAGAAAGGATGAACAGGACAATCATGGAGTGTGCAAGGAGTATGAGATTGCATGTTGGTTTTCCCTTATAGTTTTGGGAAGATGTTGTAGATAATATTGTTTACTTAATAAACAGAGGACCTTCAAGCTCTTTGGATGGTAGAATTCTAGAGGAGGAATGGATAGGAAAAAAGGTAAATTATTCTTTTTTGAAAACTTTCGGTTGTGAAGCATTTGTCCATATTGATAAAGAAAATAGAACAAAGCTTGAGGCAAAATCCAAGAAGTGTACCTTTATTGGATATGGTGTTA
>ML794201.1:75201-120818 GCA_009831015.1 Picea engelmannii | reverse complement strand
GTGTACCTTTATTGGATATGGTGTTAATGATTTTGGTTATCTCTTATGGGATTATGAAAATAACAAAATCATTAGGAGTAGAGATGTCATATTCAATGAGAAGGTCATGTACAAAGATCAGTTGCAGGGAAAGAGACAGGAAAAATCCCAAACTGACATTGTCTTAGGGTGAGTACACAAAGAAGGTGTTGGAGAGGTTTAGAATGCAGAATGCAAAACCAGTTAGTACACCTTTGGCCAACCATTTCAAATTAACTAACGAAATGTGTCCCAAGACATGGGAGGAGATAGAATACATGTCCAGGGTCCCATATTCATCAATAGTTGGTAGCTTGATGTATGCAATGGTTTGCACGAGACCAGATATTGGATATGCAGTGGGATTTGTGAGCAGATATATGAACAATCTAGGTAAAGAACATTGGGAGGAAGTAAAGTGGATTCTCAGATACTTGAGAGGTACTGCTAATCATGCATTATGTTTTGGAGGTTCATAAATTGTTCTACAAGGATATGTTGATTCAAATATGGCAGGTGATAAAGATAGCAGGAGGAGTACCACAGGGTATGTGTTTACTATAGGTGGAACAACATTAAGTTGGATTTTAAAACTACAAAAGGTTGTTGCAATTTCAACAACAGAGGCAGAGTATGTTGCTGCTACAGAGGCTAGTAAAGAGATGATTTGGTTACAGAGGTTTATGGAGGAATTGGGAAAGAAGCAAGAGAATAGTAGGTTGTACTATGACAGTGAGAGTGCCATTCATCTTGCAAATAACTCATCCTTCCATTTGAGGACTAAGCATATATAGTTGAGGTACCACTTCATATGATCTGCCTTGAAAGATGGACATTTGAAGTTGGAAAAGATACACACTAGCCAGAATCTTGCAGACATGTTAACAAAGGGAGTAACCAAGGAGAAACTGAGTTCCTGCTCAGTTTCAGTTGGTCTTCAAGAATGAATATGAAGATGATGAATTTTCCAGGTCTAAGAAGGTTCAGAGTCCATCATATACAATAGCGGTGGAGTTGTTGAGATCAGTCTCCAAGTGGGAGATTGTTGGTTGTGGAGCCTGATTATCTTCCTGATTCAGAGGTCTTTTACTTTCAGCCGTGTTTATACCCCATGAAGTATTTACACCCCAAAAGTATGTACACTCTTCCACGTGAGGGATTGCAGAGGGAGAGTACCCCCTCTGCGGGGTCCGGGGGGGCTATCCCCCCGGCTTGGGGTTTGGGGGCAAGCAGGTCCCTAACGGGGGTTCGGGGGCAAAGCCCTTGAAGGGAAAATTTCCTTGTAAATGTATATTGTAATTTCATTGTAAATCTAGACCGTTCATTATAAGGTCACAGATCTAATGGTAAAGATTATGTTAGCGTTTTTTTCCCTAGAAGGCAGCCCTCTTTTATGAGGGAAATGTATTGTGGCTATGGTTGATGGTGAGTATTGTATTCTGAGAAAGGAGACTGTGAGAGAAAGAAGAGGAAGTTACATTGGGTTTTGTTGTAGGTTGTATCCCTTCATTTGTTGGATAATAATAAAGGAAGGACCTAGCAATTTCTTTGGTGGACGTAGCCCAAACTGGGTGAACCACGTAAATCTATGTCTCTCTTGTATTGTGTATCTTCTATGTTTTGTTTCCGCATTTGTTTTATTTTATTTCTCCATGGTCCTGTTTTTATATCACCCTATAACTATTGAAGAGGCGCAGTCAATTCATATTCTTCTTACTTAAAAGGGAGGTTAGGTTCCTCCTCAAAGACCTTTTGTATTACAATTTGTAAAGCTTGGTCTACTATTGGGTACTGAATTTCAAATAGAAACGTATCTATAAATCTCTAATTCATTCCATACCAGTCTATAGTAATGAGGTGCAGTTCTTCTTGAAGATACCAGTTGATAGGCATAGTATCCAAGGTGTTAATGAACTTATGCACCCACTGTTAGTTAGGAGTGTTGCTCCAGGCCTCCTCACAACTTCTCATGTGGTCCTTAGGACAAATCTGACCTTTGTATCAAAATTCACATCCTTCTGCTTGGTCTAAAAAGTGCACTGTCAATAAGGTGCAACACTATGTCCACTCCACGATGTTCCTCTTATTTTCTCCCCACCATCTAGCTGGTGTGTCTTTCAATGCTTCATTCAGTGCCAACATCCTCTATTGTATTGGTACAATTTTCTCAAATTCAGCTAGAAATGTCTCTAAATGATTCAAGCCATCAAATGTTGGAAGATTACTTACTTCTAATCCAATCCAACGAACTTCTTTGGTCAATCTAGCATCACTGTGTGGAGACTTCATACATTTTGTTCTGCTAATTTTCCAATGCCTCTTATGAATCTGATGAACATGCACTTTCACTTCACCAGCTGAGATTTCCATCTGTTGTAGGATTAATGTAATCCTAATGTCTTGCTATCAGTTTGTAGATGTTCTCTAGCTCATATGCATGGTATTCTTCCCTGATAGGTTTTGTTTATTTGTGACCTTCATATGGGTCCAAAGGTGCAATGAATTTAATTCCATTGCCCTCAAATGTTATTCTTCTATTCTTTAGGTCAACAACAGTCAAATTGTTGAAATCCCAATAAATTCCTAACAACATAGGATAAGGAAATCTATCATCAACAATATCAATTACTTCGAAGTCTGCAAAATTCCTTACCCCGTCAGTGTCTACTGGGACATGTTCTAGTCTTCTGAAGGGTCTCACCACCTGGTGATTAGCCATTCTGAGCCTGATAGGAGAATAAATCAGTCTAGGTTTTCCCATCAATGCCCAAGTTTTCTTCCTAAGTTGAGCACCACATAGTCCATCATAGTCTCCAATCTTAGCACTAAGATGTAATTCCTTGTTTGTCCTTCTCTTTCTAGATAATTGATGTACTTATTTATTCGACAGAGGATCTACCCTTCCTATCTCATATTGTCTTATCAAGTATTGTATCTCTTGCACAACTCTTTCATCCTTAATCAAATTAATGCAAGTACATAAGAATTCCATAAGCTTGCTTAACTCTTTCCCTTTCCTAGGAGAAGAAAAATGATCGAATGCTGGTGTTATTTCACATTCCCTTACCTTTGGTTGTACCTTAGATGAAGAAGCTTGTCCTTATACAAATTCTTTACTTGCTTCCTCAAAAGTATGCCTCTCTCTCCTTGGATCGAACAATTGTGTCTTCTCTGTAGCTCTTTTGATCCCTGGTCCTTCTGTAATATTTCCTGGATTAACCCTGTCTACTCCTGTAACAATGCCTCCTCTAGTAATAACAATGACTCTGAGGTATTCATCGCGAGGTTTTTCTAATATTAGTTGTACTTGTTGGTTTCCTCCTTGTCTCTTCTGGATTTTCCCCAACAATAATGGACAATCTTCAATGACATGATCAAACGAATTAAAGTAGTTGCAAGTGGTACAAGGGTTCTGACAATCCCTTGCCAAATGTCCTAGTTGTACACAGTTATAGCAGATGATATGTCCTCTACCTTGACCCATGCCTCCACCTCATCCTCTTCCTCGAAATCCACCATGAGGTTTGAAGTTTCCTCTTCTTGGGGAGTTGAACTGTACATTATTTCCTTCTTGTTGTGTTTTTCCTTGAATTCTATATCTATCCCTTGACATTTCATGCAAGATATCATAAGCCCTACAATCCTTCTCATCATGTCCCACATACTTAAATAATGTGCAGTAAATATTGGTAGGTGTTTGGACATATTTTTTCATATAATAACATTCACCAGGGTGATGTCTAGTTCTACATACCTCGCACCAGGGTACCGTATCCTGCTTCAAAGGACTAGGTTCTCCAGAGGCCAAGTATTCATGAAATAGGGGACAATGCTCCTTGTCATGGCCCTCTGATTTACATCTGATACACCAAATATCTTCTCTTTTCTTCTTTCCTTTATATTTCTTCATATCTTCAACTTGTAAGGATAAACTAGTTAATTGATTTAGGATTTGACTCATACCTAGACTGGATTCTCCTTCAGGGGTTGCTTCTAATTTCATGAAATATCAAGAGCTTCAACTTGCGAAGAGATTTTCTTTTGCATTAGAGGAACTCTGATGTGTGGAAGGAGGGTAGCAATGAACCATTATTTATTTTGTTCATCTTGAATCTGAAAACTCAAATGACATGTCAGAGTCTTAAACCTATGATCAAACTCCCAAATAGGTTCAATTACCTTTTTCTTGATCTTTTTCATCTCTGTAATGCATTGTGACTCTGACTTAGGTTTCTTGAATTCTGTACTCAACAAAGTCTTAATTTCATTCAACAGTTTAGGTTGTGAAGTGGATGTAGAAAACTTCATGTACTAGTTCAATGCGCAATCCCTCAAGGTAGTACTAAACTGAGTTCTCTTAACAACATCATTAATGACTTGCTTGATACTCCATACAGCTTTGCATAAGAACCAGTGTTGATCAGGATCTTCAGATTCATCTCCTCTAAATATAGGTAACCTCATTTCATCTGCCATATATATTCCTTGGTTTCTTGACTGAGTATGTACTAAAATGCTTGTAATAGTACTCTAATTACTCTGGTTACTTAATTCTTCTAAAAAAACAGGAGGAGTAATAGTACTTACTTCAACAGTAGGCGTAGTTCCTGAAGTTTCTTACTCTCCTTGGTGAAGCTCTTCGGTCTATACTTCCTCTGTTCTTGAGAACTATGAGTACTCTTCGTCTATTATATTTTATTCTTCTCCAATGTAGAATCCCTCATCTTCGTAGTTTTTCTTAAATAGGCTTGCAAGAGGAACCTCTCTAAATGGTCTCCCACTATGTGTGTGTCTAGCCTTTGTGTGGTTTTCGTTGTCTGAATTCATGAACATTAGATTCACTATATCTTCAGGATATTCTTCTCATGCAATAACATCTTAATCCTCATCTTTAAAAAGTGTAGGAACTTTCCTCTAGGTACCTTAAATAAATACCTCTCTGCTTGACTATACGATTCTACTATAGCAATAGAAAACTCAATAATGCACCCTCCAATAGTGCTATCAAACTAGAGACACACTACTCTGGACACAATGTTGTCAACTCTCTTGACCTTATTGATCAGTGTCGTTGTCCAGACCACAGGTGGTCTAGATATGATCTCAAACTATGTATCTACCAATTTGGCTAACCACTCATATATCTCTTTATGAATTCCTCCAAAGAAAATATCATGTATGTCTGTAAAGATGTACCTTCCCAACCAGTATTTTGTACAAATACTAGGATTCTTGTTCTGGGCTTCAATGAAGTCCTTCTCTTGTCCTTCTATCCACTTTTGAATTTTTGTCTTCAATGGAAACCACCTTGACATTCCCTCAAGAAGATCCCAGTCCCAACAACAAAACCATTTTTTGGCACATAGGTAAACCCAGGGTTCAACTCTTACAATGGACCAACAAACCCTAACTACTGCCCCTTTCAGCAACACCTACGAAGAAAATGCAATCTCTCCTGAGGTAGCAATAGGGGGTTGCAGGACACATGTGTCTACAACCAGAGGAAATGAAAATTGAATCCAGGACAACAACACACAACAATCAAGATATTATTTACCCTTCCTAAGCTTACTTCGCAAGTTATATCTTTGATCTAACATAATAATGTAGTAACAATATATCAAATAGAAAATAATACATCATCAATCACAAAGAACAACAATATATATGTGGTTCACCCTCTCCCTAGGGCTACATCCACAAATTGATATATTAGAGGAAAACATATAGTTCTATATATGCACTTAGCTTGCAGGTCTCTCTCTCTCTCCCTCCCTGCATACCCAGCGGCAGGATTTTTTCTTTGCACCTAGATGAATATCTTACAATACAGACTCAATATTTCTCTCAACAACAATAATCAACATTGAACAACAACAATCATAGTCTCAATGAACCAAATTTGAACGAACCCTCCCAGGTCTTCTAGACCTTTATTTATACATTCCATGGAAAAGTATAGGTGTAAAAACCCTAGGTCCACTTGAAACGTGTTTTAAGGGCTTCACCAGCTTGTCCTTCCTTCTTTTCCTTGAGGTTCTCCAAATCACTTGTTGATGTATTTTCCTGCTTGCTAAGTTGTCCATGATCCCTCTTCTTTACTACTTTGTCTTCCTCGATCTTCTCTTCCAATGGATAGATTTTCCTTTACTTCGCTCCTTTTTTTCTTCTTTAACCACTTCAACCCCTCCTTGGTTTATGTGCCTTCCCCGCAGTTCATAATTCACTTTTCTTCCTTAATCTTTGCTTCCTTCCATGACCAAGGGCCAACAACACAACCTAGGCTTTTGAATGCCCTGGTGGATTACTGGCACCCGGATGCAGAGACGTGCATGATTGAGGGGAAGTAGTTGACTCCAATGACCAAGGACATTTACTTCTTGAATGGCCTCTAAAGGAGAGGGGAACCAGTCAACCTGCTCACATTTCCTCCTGGGCCCTTCAACATCTCCGACTACATCGGGATGCACTGTGAGGCAAACATTGAGAAGGAAGGTTCTCAAGTGCCCATCAACAAGATCACCAACCTATCACTGAAGGTGATCCTACTGCTCATTTAGCGGATCACTAGTTCTACAACCATCCACCAGGCCTCCCGGGCACACATGTATTGTGCCATGCAGTGCCTTGATGCACACATTTTTTACTAGAGCACGACCATGATGACTTGCATGAAGAGGCAACTTACGGATTTTCGTGAATGTAGCAACAAAAACTTTGGGTTTGGTATCGTTCTATGCTTGTTATTCATTGAGAGGGTACCCATCTTGAGTCTTAGAGAGATAGTGCAGGGGCATGTGGCCTCCTTCCCTGTAGTGTGTAGATGGGTGGCATTGTTTCCACGACAGGGGGGGAGGAAGGACCATAGAGTCCTTCAACGACATGTTTTTTGACTGGTGGGAATGGAAGATTCCGTCGATAGAGGACTAACCCTATGCCAGAATCAACTTTTTTAGGGATCCAGACATGCCTATACCTCCTAGAGAGGAGTGAGGAGAGATAGGTACATTTTTTTAAAGTTATTTAATTTTTAGTTTATTTTTATATATATAGTTTTATGTGTATCAGAGTATCTGACAAATATGTATCTATTATGTACATATGTGGGGATTTTGCACCCGACAGAATTCTTGAGGACTAGGCAATGTTCTTGACCAGAGGAAATAGTAGCAGCAGTTGGCGAATCAACAGTCACAAGGGGAACTCCAGCCAGAGAGGCTGAGAGAGTTTTGAAACAGGTGGAGTGGAACCTCACCGTGCTTACTCGTGCAGTTCCCATGGCCGAGATCGAGGATCTCCTTCCATCGATGCAACCTCATGTAGTTGGGGTGCTAGGGACTTGGGTCCAACTCTTCTAGTGTTTGGAAAACGTCGTTTTCACTACAACAAGGCCAACAAGCCCTGTTCTTAGATAGGATGGACTATCATGTGTCGAGGACACTTTTTGTATATTTTTGAGGGTATAAGCCCCATGATGTATACCAAATTTATTATTTTTTGAGGTGTTTGTGACCACCTATATACTTTGACACTTTTCGATATATATATATATATATATATATATATACATATTTTATGTCTTATGGATCACATTTTTACAAATGTATGTACATATGTGTGTGCTTCTTTTTATGTTTGTGCAATATGCCAATCTAATACTTGATTAGCTAGAGTATCTGTTATTTGATTCAATCTCCTAGGAACATGGATATACATAATGTAATCAAAGAAACGTTCTAAGAGATGTACCCTAAGGAATCGTCGGTGTAAAGTAGGATCATAAATGCGGTAAACCCCATTTAACTGGGACACAACCAACTGAGCATCTAAGTATACCAAGAGGTGAGAGATACCATGTGACAAAGCGTCATGAAGAAAATCTGTCACTGTGTTGTACTCGGCATCATTGTTTGTAGTGTCACCTAGAAAGATACCTCCAAAAGATAGCAACTGACCTTGAGGCATGAAAATCACCCAAGCTACAGAAGTAAGCCTCCAAGTGTGTCGGCTAGCACTGTCTATGAACCCAAAGAACACCTTTGATTCACTTGACATATGCCACAGTGAAAAAGATGACATAAATAACGAAACGTCCATAAAACAAAAAGACAAAAACTAATTGTATAAGAACTATACATATGTACAATAATTCATCTGGGTGACCATCCTATGAGTAATACTTCTTGAGGTAGAGCCCATTTCTAGGCTCCGTGAAATAATTTCCCTCAAAGTCAACCAGACGATAAACACCCTTCTTTAAGACTTCTTTCACAATGAACGATATGAACCACATGGGTTTGAACTTGCCTGCCCCCAAATATAAGGATGAACGGATTGATCATATTGACACTTGACTCACTTCTTGTGAGCCTCATTGGCCAAGTCTACTTCATGACATTTCCCATCGAGCTGCTTGAGATATAATAAGCATTCCTCAAGCGGTGAAGTGTTTGGAAATAAATCTAATTCCAACTTTAGAGATGGGATATGGCACTCTATAGGAAAGATTGCTTCCATCGCATAAACGAGTTGAAAAGGTGAGAAACTGGTGGAAGTATTTACAGACATTTGGTAGGCCCATAATGTCGAGTACAACATCAAATGCCAAATTGACTTGGCAGAATTGATCATTCGCTGCATAATAGTCTTGAGGGACTTATTCACAACTTCCACCTGACCATTCGCTTGTGGTTAGTAGGGTGATGAATTCTCTTTCCTCAACCCAAGATTTTATGTTAACTCGAACATCATTTTGTTCTAGAAGTGACTGCCATGGTCAATGACAATCTCCTTCGGGATGTCGAACATTGCTACTATCTGGTTAAAAATAAAGAGAGATGTTGTTTCTCCATCATTATTGAATGTTGGAATAGCCTCGACCCACTTTGTGAAGTAGTCTACTGCTACGATGATATAACAATGCCCCCTGGTTGAGGCTAGGTGGCATGTGGTAAAATCAATCCCCCACTTGGTGAAAGGACCAACAACAATGACGGGAAACATGGGAGCAGGATGTGCCCTCGTCTTCTAAGAGAAGATCTGCCAAGGGTGGCACTTATTGACTGACTCAACACAATCCTTGATTAATGTAGGAAAAAAGTAACCAGCTCATAGAATATTTTGGGTTGTTTCCAACCCAGACAAATGACCACCACATGATCTAGTGTGGCAGTCATTAAGAACGAGTTTCACTTCTTCGTGAATGAGGCACCGATGAAGGATGCAATCTATACCTCGACGATACAAAGTGTCATTGAGTATGAGATAGTTTCGTGCCTGATGGCGTATATGTCAACGCTCATCGCAAGAAGAAGAGGTGGGACACTTTAAAGTCTATATATAGACTAGTATACCTCCATACTAGGGGTCCAAAGATGCAATCAGAAAAAGATCTACTTTAATAGGAAATTCTTCGGGCATAACATCACCTAATCTGACCAGAATTTTCAAAATAAGTTCCACAAAGACCAGTGACTTTTTGGATTTCTCACAAACAAAATCCAAGTCAAATTCCTAGAGGATAACAATCCATCTACTGATCTTTCCACCAATAACATGTCCTGTCAACACATATTGAAATAGATTCACAATGACAATGATGGTGGTCTTGTGAAGTAGGATATAATGACAGAACTGTTGGACAGCATGCACTGCTACCAAGGCAATCTTCTCAACATGGGAGTAGTTGAGTTCTGGTCCAACCAGGCCTCAGCTCAGGTAAATGAATCCCATGCTCTTAGACAATATCATCCTCTTGAATCATGACCATACCAATGGTCGACACTGCAACTACCAAGTACAATAAGAAATATTTATTATAATTGGGAGGCCAAAGCATAGGGAAAAACGTAAGGGCACATTTCAATGCTTCAAAAGAGCATTGAGTGGGTTCATCCCAATAGAAAGGGACTCCCTTTTTCAGTGAATGCTTGAACCCTTTAGTGATCTTGACATAGTTTGCGATAAAACTATGAAGAAAGTTTGCTTTTCCCTATAAGCTTTGAAGCTGATTGTAATATACCGGATATCAAAAGTATGTAGAACAGAAATAAAATGCTAGAAATGGTAGAATAACAACAATATAACCAGAACAATCACCACAATAACACTGAAATGATATAAGAATAACAAAAGAAATAGCACTTTGATTCTGAAAGCAATGTTCACAGGCCTCTTTGAGGGGGAAACCTCCAGTTGAGCAGAGCTCTATTACAATAATATCCAAGCTAGGGTTCTCATACCCTCGACTCATATTTATACTAAATATGTCTATCAAAATAGGCATCTAGAGGAAGATCCTTCTAGAAGCGGAAGCTTCTATTAGGTCTTCTTACATTCGAATTATTCTATTTTATTGCAAGGCCTTATTAATATTGACCTTTATTACATCTAAATGTATTTTTCTACCAATGTGCAGGTTAGGACCCTAACATGTCCTCCCCCTTAAAAACAACCTTGTCCTCAAGGCATGAGATGCGGAAATTGCAGAATGGTACCTGGTTCCCAAGTGACATCTGCTGGAGTTGTATCTTTCCATTGGAATAACACTTCCTTGATGGTTCTCTAATGCAGGCGATGCTCATGCTAGTCCAAAACTGCTTGTGGTTGTATCCAAATGGATCCTTCTTCAGCTAACTAGGGAAGGTTGGATTGAATTTGGCACTTATTTCCAATCACCTTCTTTAATCATGAAACATGAAAAATAGGATGTAGTTTCGAATGACTGGGCAAGGCTAACTGATAGGCCATCTGTCCCACATGCTTGAGAACGGTATAAGGACCATAAAATTTGGGTGCTAGCTTCTAACAATTCTCAGCCTCGAGGGGATTTTGCTTGTAAGGTTTCCGTCGAAGAAACACCTAATCCCCTTCTACAAATTGATGTTCAGAGAGACCTTGATCTGCTTGTTGCTTCATGTGATTTTGTTCCATGAACAAATTCTCTTTGAGGGTATGGAAAATAGCCTCTCGAACTGTAATTGTTTGGTCCACCGCTTGGACCTTCAAGACACCTGGTAGGCATGAGAGAACTGAATGTGGCTTCTATCCATGTACCTATTCAAAAGGATTCATGCATGTAGCTATATGGTATGAAGTGTTGTACCACCATTCAGATAGGGGTAACCATTGAGCCCACTGATTTTGATTTTCCGAGGAAAAACACCTCAAATATGTTTCCAAACACTTGTTGACAACTTCCGTTTGACCATCAGTCTGGGGATGATAAGTTGTGCTGAGATGCAATTGGGTGCCTTGTAGCTTGAACAGTTCTTGCCAAAAATTTATTGTGAAATTTGGGTCGCGATCAGAAACAATAGAGTGTAGCATGCCATGAAGCTTGAAGACCTGATCCATGAAAATTTGAGCCACTGTGGATGTTGTAAATGGGTGTTAAAGAGCACAGAAATGAGCATACTTGGAAAGGTGATCAAGAACCACCATGATGATTGATTTATTTCCCGATTTGGGTAAGTCTGTAATAAAATCCATAGAGATATCCCTCCAAATAGCAAGTGGAATCAGAAGCAGTTGTAGTGTGCCCAGAGATTTGACTGTTTCTCCCTTGTTGCATTGACACTCATCAAATTTAGCGAAAAAATTATGAATGTCATGTTTCATACCATCCCAGAAAAAAGAACGTTTGACCCTGTCATAGGTTTTTGTGAACCCTGAGTGCCCCGCTGTGGGTGTAGCATGAAGCTCAAAAAGTACCATGGATTTAATATTTGATTGCTTACTTAAACAAAAATGGCCTTTGTATTGAATCTCATCATGGAGACAAGAGTACCTTGGGGAATTTGGATTATTGGACTGCAATTGTTGGATCAGATGCAAACTTTTGGGATCTTGTAGCCATTCCTGGCGAACGGCTTAGAGCCAATCTGGTACAATGAAGGAAAGAGAAAAAAGGGATCTTTCATCTTCATATTTTCGGGAAAGTGCATCCGCAACCACATTGTATTTGCCTTTATTTTAAATGATCTCATAATCATATCCAAAGAGCTTAGTCACCCATTTTTGTTGTTGCGGGCAGGAAATGCGTTGTTCCATAAAATACTTGAGGCTTTGATGGTCTATCTTAATTTGGAAGCGTTGACCCAATAGATAAGGGTGCCACAGATCAAGGAAATGTAGAATAGCCAATATTTCCTTTTCATAGATTGATTTTCCTAGATTTCTTTCAGACAGTTTATTTCTGGTAAAGGCCAAAGGCCGACCCACTTGCATAAGGACAGCACCAATTCCTTTCCCTTAAGCATCACCTTCCAAAATAAAGGTCTTTGTGAAATCAGGAAGGGCCAAGACTAGAGTGGTGCAAATGGCCATCTTCAAGGTTTGAAAATCTTGAGCAACAGCTGGGGTCCAATTGAAAGAGTTCTTTTTTAGGAGAGCAGTGAGAGGTGTTGCAATATTTCCATAATTCTTAACAAATTTGCACTAATAACCTGTTAAGCCCATAAATGAACACAAGATTTTGAGATTCTTTGGGTGAGGCCAATATTGTATAGCTTCAATCTTTTTAGGATCCACCCTAATGCCATCCTTTCCAACTAGATGACCCAAGTACTATACTTCTAAGGCACCAAAATCACATTAGACTGTTTCAGGAAAAGTTGGTGCTGAGAGAGTAGATGGAGAACTTGATCCACATGAGAAATATGGTATGTACAGGTTTTTCTATAGATGAGGATATCATCAAAGAAAACTAAGACAAAATGACGTAGAAAAGGATGGAAGACGTGATTCATGAGGCTTTGGAATGTGGAGGGGGCATTACACAAGCCAAAGGGCATGACCAATAACTCATAGTGTCCCTCATAAGTTCTAAAGGAAGCCTTGGGAATGTATGCCTCTTTCATGTGTATCTAGTGGTAGCCCAAACTAAGATAAAGTTTAGTAAAGAATTGGGCACCACTCAATTCATTCAGGAGGTCATCAATGATAGAAATGGGAAATTTGTCTTTAACGGTAAATTTGTTGAGGGCACGGAAGTTAGGACACATTTGTCAAGAACCTTCTTTCTTCAGGACCATGACCACCAGAGAAGACTAGGGGATCATACTAGGTTGGATAATGCCTACATTAAGGAGTTCCGGGACCATTTTCTCAATTTCATTTTTTTTGGAAAAGGGGTGATGATACAGACAAATATTGGGAGGAAGGATTTTGGGTACAAGGGGAATGGAATGATCATGAACACTATGGGAAGGAGGGAGTCCCTAGGGAGTGGAAAAGACCACTTGATGCTTAGAAAGGATGGCTTGGAAGTCTTGCGGCACCGAGGGTGTCTCTATTTCTTGTATGGAATGGAGTTGGGCAATAACACCAAAATGACCTTTTTTGAGCAGATTTTCCATGCAATGGGAACTAATGATCTCAGGTGAACCAACAGTGATGCCTTAGAACTTATATTGGTGGCCCTCCTGGTCAAATTGCATGGTTAATTCCTTGAAATCTGTGAGAATGGGACCCAAACTCCTTAGCTAGTCTACACCCAACACAATGTCACAACCACCCATATCTATAGCAAACATATGAGATTTCAGGTGGTAGTCACCAATTTGGAGACGCACATCTTCACAATGCCCTCCACATTTCATGGAGCCACCATTAGCAAGCATGATTTGGAAATTATTGACGGCATGGATGTAGAAATGAGTTTCTTGGGCAATGTGGTGATGAATAAAATTATGGGTGCTTCCTCTATCAACCAGAATGATGACCTTTCGATGCTTGATGTAACCAATTAGCTTGAGGTTTTGGGGAGCGGAGAAGCCAGTGACAGCATTGAGGGAAATGACCGGTTCTACTTCTGGAGGGTTTGAGGGAGGGGTTATGTCAGTGGTTTCAGGTGACTCGGACACAAGGGGAGTTTCAACATCCTCTTCCGAAATATCCTCGAAGATGGCCATAAAAAGATTTTGTTCCTTACACATGTGGCCCGGGAAATATTTGTCATCACAATTATAATAAAGGCCTTTGAGTTGGTGTTCATCCATTTCATCCCTAGTCAATATTTGGATCTTTAGTGGAGCAGAGGGAGTAGTGGGATTTATTGGTTTAGGGTGAGAGATAAAGGATGGTTTCTAGTTATGAGAAGATACAACCTCCTATGCTTCTTTAGCTCTTTTAGTAGCCTCCACCCAACTCTGAGGCCGAGCCATGAGGACATGGGCCTGAATCTCATCCTTGAAGCCACTGATAAAACACTCTTGGAAAAAGGCATCAGACATGCCCTCTGTCCAAAAATTCATTCTCTCAAAGGCAGCTATAAAGTCTTCTATTGTTCCTGATTGTTTCAACTTTGTCAAATGACCCAAATGGTTGGTGTCAGTGTCAAAGCATTCATAAAGCTCTGCCACAAAGTGTGTCCAAACAATATACCATTGACAAGAAGTTTTTCTCCATTACCACCATTGCCAACGTTCTTGATCTATATGGAGAACACCATACCAGAGTTTGGCCAAGTCGTCTATAATTTCGTATAAAGATAAATAATGTTCCATTTGGGTTACCCAACCAGTGGGGTTTGAGCCATCAAATTTGGTCACATCCACCCACGGAAGGCATAGGTCATGTTGAAAGTGATGGTGTTGAAAGTTATGGGAATGAGAGGAATGTTCACCTTTAATATGTGGGGGTGAGTCAAGGGAAGGGTTATTTGTAGGGATATGAATCTTGGTGCAAAGTGACGAAAAGAAAGATTCAAGCTGGGTGGTCAAGTCTTGTTTGATTTCCTCCATTGAGGACTGCATGGTTGTATTGATGGCGACAACATTGGCATCGATTCATTTCACTTATTGTTGGGTCTTGATGAGACTAGATTGCAAGGTATTGAAGCGAGATTCCAAGTCTTGGTTGCGGGTATGGGCCATGAGGATGAGGGAACCAAAAAGGGGTGGGTGGGGTCAAAATTTTTACCGAAAAATGATATGTATGAATGTGATAAGGGAAAATATATGAATCTAATGGAATAGGTCTCAAATACTTTGGTCTAAAGAATACTACAGTGATGAAATTCCCAAATGCTTAACCAGGAAAAAAAGTATAGTTACTTGGCAACCCGAACACAGTTGCGCGGCAATAGATCTTGTCTGTTTTAATTTGTTTATGTTTTTGTCCCCAAGGGTTAGGTATTCAAGGGTTATACATATAAGGGTTTTCCCCATGCTATATCTCTCTGATATATGTGCGGGGTCCAACATTAGTACTCGACCCAATATCTCAAGGCACTAACTAAGGAGGATAGATCGTACCCTTAGTTGTACTACTCGACTACCCAGGTACTAGAAAGTATATTCTCGAGTGTTGTTCTCGGTGGCACTATAGTAGTCAGGAGGTCGATCAGTTTATCTAAAGAGGGCTTCAGGAAATCCAGGCCAATCCGTAGACAGGTTTTGTCATATGCGCTACCACTCAAAGGGGTACCAACGGGGGTTACAAGGGTGGCCAATAGATGTGCACTTAAGAACCACTTGTATTTTTTGCATGTATGAATCCCTCAACTGTGGGTTTATGCACATAATGACAGATATCTCTGACTTAAAGATGTTGGAATACATCTCTACCCTGGAAAAAAAATTACACACAATTTCTGCTAAGGAGAGTGCTCTGGTAGCACTTGTAATATACCAGATATAAAAAGTATGCAAAATAGAAATAAAATGATAGAAATGGTATAATAACAACAATATAACCAGAACAATCACCATAATAGCACTGAAATGATATAATAATAACAACAGAAATAGCACTTTGATTCTGAAAGCAATGTTCATGGGCCTCTTGGAGGGGGCAACCTCCAGTTGAGCAGAGATCTATTACAATAATATCCAAGCTAGGGTTCTCATACCCTTGACTCCTATTTATACTAAATATGTCTATCAAAACAAGAATATAGAGGAATATCCTTCTAGAAGCGGAAGCTTCTATTAGGTCTTCTTACATTCAACTAATTCTATTTTATAGCAAGGCCTTATTAATATTGACCTTTATTACATCTGAATATATTGTTCTACCAATGTGCAAGTTAGGACCTTAACACTGAGGGAATGTGCACGGGGGAGGCAACTGATCTATCACCTCAAAATTAGGGGGATCAATCATGATCCTTGTTGTCAAAACTATGAAACCTAAAAGACAACCCGACGTCATGTAGAAACTGCGCGTGTTAGGATTCAAGCGAATCTTATAGTAGCGACATCGTTTGAAGATTAGTCAAAGGTGTGCGGGATTATCATCTCTCTTGTGAGATCATGATGCTAGATCATTGAGATAAGCATTGAATATATGTCTAAGGTCATGGAAATAAAAATACATGGCCTGTTGAAAAGTGGATCCAACATTCTTTATGCCAAAAGGCATCTTATGATAAGCAAATGTGCCCCACAGATAGATAAAGGTTGTTTTATGTTGGTCTTTGGGTTTGATCCGAATCTGGTTATATCCCAAAAAACCATTGTTATCGGACAAATCGGTAGGTGTAGACACTAACTGATTTCCCTAGATCCACCTAGATCTAGAACAAAACACACCAGAACATGATGCTTTCCTTAAGTTTTAAATATTGAATTTACTAACTAAAGAGAGATAGGTGACATACCATTTAAATGTCGCTTCCTCTTGCCATCACCATCCTAGCTCCGTTCCAACGCTCATACAATGATGATCCTGCAAAAGAACGCAACCAAACAAAGTGATAGCAATAGCATAAACTCAATATAAACCTATGTATGTGATCAAGGAATCATACAATAAAACACAACAAGCTTTATAGGAAAGAATCATATTACTGTATCATATTAAATGTGAAAGAGATTACAACCATGGCCTTGATGTCGTAAGGTCCCTTCCAACTATCCTTCATTCCCCACACACTTTCACTCCAAGAATTCTAAGAGCATAGATCTGATACTACTCACAATCTATCTTGACAAAGGCAAAACTCAAAGACACTCCAATCAAGCTGATAATTCCAAGCCAAATCCAACTTAGCCCATTCCAAGCTCCAAGCTAACAAAAGCTAACTTTCTCCATGAGAACTCCTCTCCTTTTATAAGTTGAAGAGGATAAGGTGAGGAGGTTAGGATGATCCCACTAAATCATGAAAGCGAGTAATATCCAAACCATTCAGATGCCACCTCACCATAGAAGTTTCTCCTTCTAGAAGATTCGAGAAAACGCTTGTTTTTCCCATGTGTAGGCATTCTCACACCCTACCTATAGAGAAACCTGTGAACATCTCGCACCCTAGATATGGTGCAACCTTCAAGAATCAGGCATTCTTGCACCCTGCCTATAGAGCAACCTACGAACTTCCTTTTTTATAGAGTTTTTCCAAAGGAAAATGAAACTTCTTTTCTCAGGAAAAGTTCTTCTCCCTTCTCTCTTCAGGAACTCAGGCCACTGAACCCTCTGAAGGCAACAGATAGGTTTACATCATTAACAATCATAGGGATGACGAAAATAATGTGTAACAACAATCCATGAATGAAACGTCCTCACATCCCATGCATTCATCAACAATCTGGTCGATGAATGGGGTGAGGAAATTATCCTTTGGACAAGCCTTATTCAAGTCATGGAAATCCATACACACGTGAATCGTACCCTATTTTTTGTTAACCGAAATGGTATTTGACACCCATCGCATCAACTGTACGGGGTAGATGAAACTGTCTTTAAGCAATTTCTCTAGTTTAGCCTTAATAACTACTGCTTTTCGAGGATTCACTGGACAAAGCTTATGTTGGACCAACTTGGTGTCAAGATAAACTGTTATCTCATGTTCAACAATTCTTGGATCGATGCCTGGAATTTCCTCGTAAGAACAAGAAAAAACATCACAGAATTCCTTAAATAAATTTGTATAGATTTGAATCTCCTCAGGGGAGGAGTTCACTTCGATCAAAACATTCTCCATGATGCTAGGGGTTCTAGAGATGTTGATGGGTATCGTTTCAATGATAGTTTCCATATTACCCTTGGTATAAACTGTGTGTGTAGACATAGGATTAATAGGACAATACCTATCTCCAGTCATAGTCAACATGAATTCACCTGCCTCTATTCTTCTTAACTCCAGAAGGAAATAAGATCTGTGATGGATATTATCCCAAGGTCTATCCGGACCATTCAATGCCTCTATAATTGCCTCATTAGAGGGAAAGAACAAGTCTAAATAATATGTAGTGGCGAGGGAACCTTGAGCCCAAATAGGCCGAGAACTAGATCTAACTCCTGTGTGAGAGTAAGATCAGAGTCAGTCAAATCTTGTTGGACAATACTGTACACAACTTCTGTCGTGGACAATGGCATGGCCATGACAGGATTCCCTATCCCTTCCATTGAATCCAATGGGGAAGGAAGAGTCCATGGATTGTTAAAGTAAGTCATTTGGAATGACAATACTTGAAAATTTTCAATCGTAGGCTAGTCGGGGGTAGCCGATATGAACTTGAAATTTCCAGAAGGAGGAAGGTAATCAAAAGTACCCATCAAAGGTGGGCACAAACTAACCCCTACATTGACGATGTCAGGCTGAAAGTTATCAATCATCGGGACCATGGATGCCCCCGATGAAGGGTCAGGTTGGGAGAAGGACAACTGGTCAATGGTTATGATTCAACCATCGTGTGGAAAAAACAAGACCCAAAAAACTATGGCAACCACTGCATGAATTGCATAGGTCCAACTTCTTCCTAATAGTAGGTTGTAGTCGAGAGGTGCATCGACCACTTCAAATTTGACTACATGGGGAAATAAGGGATGGTTCCATGTGGTCTGAAAGAACAACCATTGAAAGAAGTAAGAAGAGTAGGTGATGGAGACAAAACGGGTTGGTCGATGGCCTTCCAACACGCCAGTGACATCACACAAGTCAAGGCGCCCTCATCAACCACCATACAGAAAATATTTTAGGTAAAAAATTTCTTTGTGTAAGCCACTACTATCTGAAACGCAACTTAGTATGGGAGACGATGTTTCAAGTCAGTCGTATCGAGAACGATCATTCTTGGATTACATGTCTCATCAGATCCTAAGGCGGATAACTAATCCTTTCTCTACGAAAGGCAGATCTAGAGGACCTCCAAAGAAGACATCGCGCAAGGGGTTTGTGACAAATCCTCCACCATAGAGTATTTTTGGGCGGCCCTCACGTTCATATTGTGAGAATATTTCTTGAACACCCCTTTCGGGATGCATTTCATTGTTTCTCCCATCGTCTTCTCAATATGTAGAGGAACATATGGGTTTATGGATTTTTTACCCTTTTCGGCATATTTTGACATTCCATAATCGTGTGCCATAGTCACTATATAATCGTCACGTTTCATCATATAGACATCTGTGGCCGAGGGATTACTAGAAGACAGAGGGGGTCCCTGACATCCCCCATCCACATTCGAAGAGGCTTGAGTCAAATTTTTCCCATGTGTGAATGGGTTCATTAACACAACAGGTTGTTGATGTGACAATAACTTCTGGGTCTCCATAAGTAGAGGGAACAGGTGAGTAAGATGATCCTTCATGAAAAGGTTACACGAATACTTCAACTTTCTCTTCTCTGTGTTGCCCCCGCCAGCATTGTTGTTGGGTTTCTTATCCCCCCTACCCTTCTTATTTAATTTTTTTTTCTTCCCTTTAGTTTGTTGGTTGGCCTTCGTTTTTGTCAACTACACACTATGTACATCCGACATTTGGGTAGGGGGAACAATCTAACCGAAGGTATGGCTGGTCGTTGTCTATTGTATCCACAATTGTTGCAATTGATTAGACAATTGATCAGTGGAATTCACTTGTGTTGAATCAACTATACCATTGGCATGTGGTCCAAACTTATGTCTGGCCTTATCAAGGATGGACCATGGTGCATCTGGAAAAATCTCATAGACTAAGCCATACTGAGCGTATATCAGTTCAAGCTATTGTTCTCTCATTATTGCCTCCTCCTCTAAAAACACTCCCGACGTTGCAACGTCCTTGGATAACTGAGGTACCAAGGACTTCAGGAACCACTCCAGTAGGAAAGCCCGTGGGACATGGACCTCAATGAAACTCTTATGGTGCAACCATTCTTGGATGTGATCCGAGATATGATCGGCCTTAGTCTGCTCAAAGTTGGTCAGCAATTCAGTGCCCGCATTGTATCTCACGGGTAGTTGGAAATGGTTCAAGAAAACCATCGCCAAATCGCTAATGTAACAATATATTGAGCGGTTGATCTCAATGTACCATTTTGCGACACCCCTGATGAGAGTGTGTTGAAATAGATTCAACTATATGGATTCGTCTCGCAGTGAATTCGACGAGCACCATACGTGGAAATTTTTCATGTGATAACCTGGGTCTTCATCAGGCTTTCCTTCGAACTTCAGAATGTCTGAGGGAAACTTAGTCGGCATGGGGGGCCAACACGGATCATGATGAATCAGGTCATTAAGAAACCTTGACAAGTCTGAAAAGTGCAACTTTTCCAGAGATGGTAGTTTGGGTTGGGTGCTATGTACAGGAAAAAAGGATCCTAGAGTTTGACTAGCACCAGGTTGCCAGGAAAAGTTGGGTTGTTGGCTAGGGTTCTGGTAGACACCATGGCCTTGAAAAACATATGGAAACTTCATTTGTTGGTACATCATTAGATGATACCCATAATTGGATGTCGAAGTTTGGGTGGGGATTTCTCCCCGAGTTGTGTTCCAAATATTCTGGAAGGGGTTGCCCCGTTCCGATCTGACAAGCATAGGTACAGATCCTTTCCCAGGGTTCCATTGACCATGGAAGGGGTTTCCCCGAGTCAACATCCCTGATGAGGGAATCGATCCCTACCAAGGATTCCAAAGTCAACTACTGTGCTTTCCCCCTGTGTAGGAATAGTACCCTGCACAGGATTCTATTGTCCAAAACCAAGGTTTCCCTCGACCGATATGGAATATGACGAAAAGGTGTTATTACCAAACGTGTCAAACAAAGAGAACAACATGGACCCGATCGATGTGGTGTAATAAGAAGGTCCTAGGCTGCCTTTTCCAAAAAAAGTGTAGTTCATGTTCGACCCGACGAGTGGCAGGAAAGCACCATCGAGCGAGGGGGAAGGAGGAGGTATATGACCTCCACCATAAGGAATAGCATTATAGGAGGTTGAGGTTCCTCCAATGGACCCTTGCAAGGGATAATTTTAGCTCCCTTCCCCTAGACCCGTGGTCTATAGGGTGGAGTAGGTAAGGATGAAGTTCATATCAAAGCTGGGCATCCCATATGAAAATGGAGGGTCAGTCACACTCTGTGTGAACAGAGCAGTGGTGGCCGCCAATGATGAGCTCAGACAACTGCCCAAGGTGGAGGTGGTCGAGACCATTGACGTTCAGACCATAGAAGGTGGGTTATGAGGTGGAATACCCACTATGGTGGCATCAATTGCGGGAGTATGAATACTCCCTGATGAAGTAGCAACATTTTCTTCCATAGCTGCTTGTAAAACTATCTGACACTCATGAGGTGTTACCCTTGGAGGGACAACTTGTACCAAAATTGGCACTGACAAGTCAGTGACCATAGGATTGGCTGGCTTGATAGATTCCGCTCCAAATTTAGAAACAGTGAGTTCCTTTAGATTCGAGTAATCTCTTCTTGGGGATGGCTTGGGCACAGTCTCCTATGGCCCAGTTGCTTCAAATGACCCTTTCTATTCAAGTCTTCGCCATAACGGTGGCGGTGGTGGCTCCAATGTAACCGGTGGCATGCCTTGAAGCTTGCGCAACCAACAGAGCTCTTGATCTTCCACATTTTGAAAATATCAATGTGATGCAGGAGCATCACTCCACGTCATCAAGAACCAACCAACCAGCACACCCAACACATGTTCAATGGCGAGAAGAGGCGCAACCCTCTCACTTTCAAATTTCAAATTTGAATTTAATGTATTAAATGTTTGTAAGATTGGTATATCCGAAGCCATGCCTTCGAGCATGTTGTAGTTGGTGTCACCTTAATGGATGACAGGTTTATGAGGATCTAGATCCAATTCGGATAAGATGGCCCATTCAATGTAATTCATTGTAATTAATGAGAGTTGGTGAGGATGGAAGGAAGCACTCGAGGAGCCCCCTTTTGTAAGAAGATCTTATTTTGTTTTTTTAGTTAGGAAGAGGATGAGTAGAAGGAAGAGAAGAACAGAGAGGATAGGTTAGAGAGGATATGAGAGCCAAGACTCTATTGTAGTCCGAGCTCGAACACATTGTAATCAGACATTCTTGATAAATACAAATAGAGCAGTTTTTCCTGCATGTTGTTGTTCATGTGTTTATGAGTTCATGAATGAATGTATTTATGTGTTGATGATATGTTGTAGATGTATGTTAGATGTGCATTTTCAGGTTACAGATAGAATTTGTTGTCTATTGGGTTCTTTGATTCTAGTTTCGGTTCTTTGTGGCTTCATGCAAGAGGTTGTGTGACATAACGTTGTGGGTTCTATAAGCCAGTGCATAGAGTACACTTATGAATTCTATGGAATTTGGACAGAGTTGTTCCAGGAGGGTGCACTAGAGGAATTATTAGACCCAGGGAGAAACCTCAAGGTTGTTGAACACCTTGGAGGTAATATTGTGCAAAGGAAGGTACATAGAGAACAAAATCCCTGAGGGTTCTTTGGAAGCTCTACCAAGAGGGAATTGAGCAAGTGCATAGAGTGCACAGAAGAACTCTATTCTGAGTTCAGAGGAAGGAAAAGTGTCAAGGAGGAAGACACTCACAGAGTCATTAAATACTCTGCCAGTTCAGTAAGGAGTGCATGATAGAGTACTACGGTCTCTGTAAACCAGTGTAGGAGTGCACTTCTGAATTCTATGGAATTTCAAATAAAGTCATGCTAGGAGGGTGCACTAGCTGAAGTCATCGAATCAACGAGGAAGCCTCAAGGTTGATGAACACCTTGAAGGAGAAACTGTGCAGAGGAGAGCACAGAGAGGAGAAGCAGAATTGTTGAGAATTCTGTAAAGGCTCTACCAGGAGGGCATTGAGAAAATGCATAGGATGCATTAAGGAGAACTCTATTTCAAGTTCGGAGAGAAGACAGGGTCACTAAGGATTCTAGAGAACTCTTCCAGGTGGGCATTGAATTGGTGCAAGTGTGCACAAAAGTAACTCTTTGTTGAGTTTAGAGAGAAGAGAAGTGTCAAGGAGAAGACACTCACAGGGTTACTGAACACCCTGCAGGCTCAGCAAAGCGTGCTTCAGAAGGAAGTTGTCAGATGACACTTACATCCCTTCAAGGAGAGAAAGAGACAAAGAAACTTTGAGGTCAGAGTCACAGATGAGCTCAGAAGAGATAGCACCATTTCATGCAAAGGTCTTGCAAGAGGTTGCAGAGTTCGAAGGAACCTTTGAGGTTCAGAGAAATAAAGATCAGGAAGAATAATGCCTTAACGCACCCAGTAACAACAAAGTGAGAAGAAGGTCGAGAAACCCTTTGAGGTTTCACAATTGACAAAGCTCAGGAGCGATAGCATTCCTAGAACATAGGCGATATCCAAGGGAATTGAGCTCATAGAGGAAGCAAAGATCGAGGCCTTTGAAACTTCATAAAATCTCCCAAGGGGAGGGAGGAAGTTCTCAAGCTCAGGAGGTAGAGCACAGTTGTCATTAGATCAGTTGGAGAGACGAGACATGGACTATCATGTTTCACATCTAGATAATAGGAGGAGAGAGCACACAAGATTAGATCTAGGCCATCAAATCTAGTGCAAAGGATCAATAGCCATCGGATCCAGAGGAATGTGCACAGAGTTTAACCTCTGGGAGGTCGCATAGAAGAGAAGAAGCAGACAATGGAGATGCTTCATGGAGAAGTGCGAAATGTCATGAGCTGTTGGATCTTCCAGAGCAGTGAGGGGATTAAGAAAGTGTCATCCAACACTCTAAGAAACCAAGAGAGGTAGTGGTCGTTGGATGATAAGAAACAGGAGCCGTTGTTTCCCCTTTGGAGTGGGATTTTGTCATTTCGGTATTTCAGAGTTCGACATTTCGGCAATTCTGATGACAAGGAGTCGAGCCACTTTGCGTTGAAAACCCAGAAGTCACTGAAACATGATGTGTCCTTGGAGTAGTGCTGTGGTCACAGAGGAAGTAGCCACATGGCTCAATATTTGGTCAGGGGCTAATCGTTAGATAACCATTTCGGCATTTTTTCATTCTGGCATTTCAGGGTCCAGGAGATCGAAGAACCTTGAATCGTTTGCAGCCGGAATCACGAAATCGTGAATTTTGAAATACTGAAAAGTGGGCCATGGTCACGGGGCCTTTTCGGCATTTTGGCACTTGGGTGTTCAAGAGGCCAGGAGTCGGGAGATGTGGAGTCCCGACTAGTGAAATCACGAAACCCCGAAAGCATTCGGAGGAATAGCACGAGCCAAAGTCATTGGCCCATTTCATCATTTTAGCATTTTGGGGTTCGGGAAGTAGAGGAGGCATGATTTTGGAGTCACTGCATCGTGAACTCCCAACTTGCGAAGTCCCGAAAAGATATGAGCCCATTTCGTCATTTTGGCATTTTGGAATTCGTGGATTGGAGTGACGAGAGATTTTGGAGTCACTACATCGTGGACTCCCAGTTATCAAAATCCCAATACAGCCACATTGTCATGGTCATGTGGGGTGAAGACTCGCACTTGGTGCATGTTTTTACAGGTGGGGTTTTCATGGAAGGATCTATGGATCGGATTAGTGGGGTTCCAGTGAGGACCCGAAAGAACTACTTCAGTTCTATGGATTCAAAGAAGATTGATTCTGCGCGGATATTGGCCTGAGGGTTGGGGGTCTGCATCAAGTGGTGTCAGAGCCACTTTCTGTCTGTAGACTACAGGTAGAGGGAGGCAAAGTGGATAAATAAAATACTATGATACACACCATCAAGTGGTATCATAGCTTGATTTTTTCTTTATATTGCAGGCAGAAAGAGCTAGAGGAAAAGGAAGATAGAGTGTTGAAACTATGTGATGATTTTTGCAAGGTGCACAACAGTCAATAGACAGTCAGGAGGACTATAGGAGATGCTGGAAGTGTTCTCAGTTGCAGAGTGATAGCAACAAGTTTGCTAGGAGGGCAGAAAGGAACAGGAAGACGGTTACTGAAGGCCATGGATGCGGTGGAAAGAAGAATCACCAGCAGTAGAGAAAAGATGATATGGATGAAGATCTCGCTGAGATAAGGGAAAGAATGGAAGAGCTTGCACTGCAGGTGCAACAGAATGAAAAGCTACATTGGGTATATGAATGGCCTCTGAGGAGGAAAGCAAAGTGGCCAGTCAATAAATTGTTGGCCAGAGGACAGTGAAGGCTATTGAAGGAATGGTTGAGGTATGTGGAAAGCCTCAGAGTTGAAGAGGAGATGGTTCATATGTGTGAACCAGAAGCTAGGAGAAGTCTCTGTGATGATGAAGAGGAGAGATCACTAGAAGATCTCATGGACTGCCAAGTGGGCAGAGATGGACTTTCAAATTGCCAGTTGTGCAATAGAAAGAGATCAAGTGAAGGTCTCGTATACTTCCAGGAGGGAGGTGATGAAAGTTCAAATTGCTAGGAGGGCACTGAGATGGGATCGAGTGATATCATAGACTGCCAAGTGGGCAGTATAAAATTCCCAATTTACCAGGTGGGAAGGGAAAAGGAGATGAGACTATTTGAAAGTCTCAGGAGCTCAAAAGTGAGTTCATGTCAGCAAGGAGTGTTGATGGAGATGGGATCAATTGATCTCATAGACTGTTAGGTGGGAAAAAAAAAAGTCCCATACTACCAGGTGGGCAAAAAAAAAATCCCATACTTCCAGGTGGGCAAGGGAGAAAATATCAGCTCAGAGGTGAGTTCATATAGGCAAGGACAACTGATAGATAAGGAAGATCAAAAGATCATTCTAATGATTGGAGGGATAAAGGTATTCCTGCCATATAGCCCAGTTGAGGCTAGCATGTGTGTTGCCAATGCAGCAACAATAGAAAGAAAACCAGCGGTGAATTTCATGATGAAGGAGAAGATATCAGAAGCTGCCCAAGGAAAAGAAGAGGAGCACATAGTTAAGATGCTCACTCCTTGGGAGAAGGAGATAGAAATGTTAGAGGATTCACTGAACAATCCAGAACCAGTAGATGACTACTGAGTGAAAACATTCATGCAGATGTTAGCAAAGGAGAATTCCGAGGAATTTCTCGGAAATTTCAGCCAGGGAGATGAACAGTTGATGATAACTATAGTGCCGAGGCATGCAGTAGAAGATGAGGGAAAATTCTAGTTTAAGGAGCAGCTGGAGGAAGTTGGAATTCAACCAGCACAAGGGGAAATGGCAGAATAAAATTTGTCAGAGAAGGTGACTAAACAACAGGTCAGTCAGGAGGATAAGACTAAAGAGATGAATTTTGCAGTAGGGTGGAAAGTTGAGGCCACAGAGGAAGGAGATGGCATGGGAGATCTAGTTGATCTACCCATTTTTAGGGAAGAAGTGTAGTGGAGTAGGCTGGAAAAGGAGAGCCAGCCATGGGAGCAGCTGGACGAGGAGATTGAGAAGATTAGAAGGCTATTTTCAAGGTTAGCAACAGAAACTGTCAGTGAGGAGAATTTGAGTAGGAGGAGACCTGCCATAGTAGGAAAGATGCAGCAGTAGCAACGAAGCAGTGGAGCAGATGGATAGCTCTAGAGAACTATTTGGGATCTAGCTAGATTTCAACAGTGGTGCTTGGAAGCTCATGAGAAGGAGCTCATGATTTTTGAAGATGAGGAGTATGATGTAGGAGCATCACTCCATGCCATCAAGCACCAGCCAACCATCACACCCAACACGCGTTCAATGGAGAGGAGAGGCGCAACCCTCTCACTTTCAAATTTCAAATTTGAATTTAATGTATTAAATGTTTGTAAGGCTGGTAGAACTGAAGCCATGCCTTTGAGCATGTTGTAGTTGGTGTCACCTTAATGGCTGATAGGTTTATGGGGATCTAGATACAATTCAGATTAGATGGCCCATTCAATGTAATTCATTCTAATTAATGAGAGTTGGTGAGGATGGAGGGAAGCGCTCGAGGAGCCCCCTTTTGTAAAAAGATCTTATTTTGTTTTTTTAGTTAGGCAGAGGAAGATTAGAAGGAATAGAAAAATAGAGAGGATAGGTTAGATAGGAGAGGAGAGCCGAGACTCTGTTCCAGTCCGAGCTTCAACACATTGTAATCAGGCATTCTCGATAAATACAAACAAAGCAGTTTTTCCTGGATGTTGTTGTTCATGTTCTTATGAGTTCATGAATGAATGTCTTTATGTGTTGATGATATGTTGTAGATGTATGTTATATGTGCATTTACAGGTTACAGACAGAAGTCATTGTCTATTGGGTTCTTTGATTCCTGCTCTGGTTCTTTGTGGCTTCATGCAAGAGGTTGCGTGACAGAACATTGCGGGTTCTGTAAGCCAGTGCATAGAGTGCACTTCTAAATTCTACGGAATTGGGATAGAGTTGTGCCAGGAGGGCACACTAAAGGAAGTATTATACCTAGGGAGAAACCTCAAGGTTTTTGAACACCTTGGAGGTAAGACTATGCAAAGGAAGGAACAGAGATAAAAGAATCCCTGAGGGTTCTGTGGAAGATCTGCCAGGAGGGCATTGACCAAGTGCATAGAGTGCACAGAAGAACTCTATTACGAGTTCAGAGGAAGGAGAAGTGTCGAGGAGGAAGACACTCACAGATTCGTTAAATACTCTATCAGTTCAGTAAGGAGTGCATGACAAAGTACTGCAATCTTTGTAAACCAATGTAGGAGTGCACTTCTAAATTTTATGGAATTTTAGACAAAGTCATCCTAGGAGGGTGCACCCGCTGAAGTCATTGACTCAAGGAGGAAGCCTCAAGGTTGTTGAACACCTTGAAGGATAAAATGTGTAGAGGAGAGCACAAAGAGGAGAAGAAGAACTGTTGAGAATTCTATAAAGGCTCTGCCAGGAGGGCATTGAGAAAATGCACAGGATGCATTAAGGAGAACTCTATTTCAAGTTTGGAGAGAAGACAGGGTCACTGAGTGATCCGAATGGATTTTGCATCCTCAAGTTATATGATCCAATGGTACAATGGTTATGGGTATACTTCGCTCTTCACATGCTAAGCTCTTTACGATACTAAGCCTTTTTTATATTGCTTGCCACACATGGTGCATTATGCTATGTTAATATATCATACATATGATATATGGGAACGTTGCAATGTGTTTTTAAATCCCTTATGGCTATCACATAGTGCATTCCATACATTTCTATATATAGCAAGGTTCTGGTACATGTATTGGTTCTATGAGTGTACAATATCTGTTTGTGCACAGTTTATACCATTTTGAAGGATGGTTTTCGTGGCAATGGGAAACATGCTTGTGTACGGGTTCATTGACTCATTTTGGCAGATCTTTTGGTGGACTACCATCCAGTTTAGCTGGGAAAACCTCCCACTTAACTGATCATTAATGAGTACTGTTATTATAACAGAGATTTGGCCACGACAGGGTTTTTTTTTGCTACTTGATAGCTCGGCTAGGAATGAAATAGAGGTATAATTTCTGTTAAGAGAATAACTACAACATCATTCCCGTTCTGCCATAACTCGGAGCATCTTTTCTATTTAACAGTTGATTGAAACATTATTATGCTGAGAGGCCCGTGTCCTATAAAGGAGGATTCATCCTGTGCAAGGGGGGGAGAAGTTTAACAGCTATAGATACATTTTGATGAAGCACTGTTGCTTGTAGAATCATCTACGTTCTGTTTTGGTTTTCTTATTGTTGAAAGCCTTTGTAAACTTACCAGAACTTGTATTTTTTTTGGTATTCTACACAGTACTATTGTCTCATAGCTGCTCATAGTCTGCCAAAGATGTTATTGTAACCATTGTGTACCAGTTTTTGAAGATTAATTGGATCGGTTTCATTGGAGAGGGACCCAGAGATGTAGCCCAGTGAAGGGGGTGAACTTCGTTAACAATTTCAGTGTTTTGAGACTCTCTCTGCTATGTTTTTTTTCATTCTTTGTTCTGTGTTTTTGTTTCCTATTATCTTCATTATGTACAGTGCTGCATTTTTAGATTACAGTCTTTATTTAGAAGCTGAAAGTATATTAACATGTTGAGCATTCATAGTATTTTAAAAACAAATGCACTTAACAATTAGATCTTACGGATCACTGAGGATTCTGGAGAACTCTGCTAGGTGGGCATTGAATTGGTGCAAATGTGCACAGAAGGAACTCTTTGTTGAGTTTAGAGAGAAGAGAAGTGTCAAGGAGAAGACACTCATAGGGTTACTGAACACCCTGTAGGCTCAACAAAGCGTACTTGAGCAGGAAGTTGCCAGAGGGAACTTACATCCCTTCAAGGAGAGAAAGGGACAGAGATACTTTGAGGTCAAAGTCACAAATAAGCTCAGAAGAGATAGCACCATTTCGTGCAAAGGTCCTATAAGAGGTTGCAGAGTTCAAAGGAACCTTTGAGGTTTAGAGAAATAAAGCTCAGGAAGAATAGTGCCTTAGCACACCGAGTAACAACAAAGTGAGAAGAAGGTCGAGAAACCCTTTGAGGTTTCATAGTCGACAAAGATCAGGAGGGATAGCATTCCTAGAACTCAGGCGATATCCAAGGGAATTGAGCTCACAGAGGAAGCAAAGGTCGAGGCTTTTGAAACTTCATAAAATCTCCCAAGGGGAGGGAGGAATTTCTCAAGCTTAGGAGGTAGAGCATAGCTGTCGTTAGATCATCCAGAGAGACAAGTTCTGGACCGTCGAGTTTCACATCCAGACAACAGGAGGAGAGAGCGCATAATATTAGATATGGGTCGTCAGATCTAGTGCAAAGGACTGATAGCCATCGTATCTGGAGGAAGGTGCATAGAGTTTAACCTCTGGGAGGTCGCATAGAAGAGAAGAAATGGATGGTGGAGACGCTTCGTGGAGAAGTGCAAAATGTCATGAGCCATTAGATCTCACAGAGAAACAAGGGGATTAAGTTAGTGTCATACAACACTCTAAGAACCTAGGAGAGGTAGTGGTCATTGGATGAGAAGTAGAATGAGCTGTTGATTCCCCTTTGGAGTGGGATTTCAGCATTTTAGTATTTCAGAGTTTGTCATTTCGGCAATTCTGATGACAAGGAGTCGGGGCACTTTGCGTTGAAAACCCTGAAGTCACTGAAATGTGACATGTCCTTGGAGTAGTGTTGTGGTCATGGAGGAAGTAGCCACATGGCCCGAGATTTGGTCAGGGGCTAATCGTCAGATAGCCATTTCGGCATTTTGGCATTCTGGCATTTCGGGGTTCGGGAGATCGAAGAACCTAGAATTGTCTGCAGTCAGAATCGCAAAATTGTGAATTTAGAAATCCTGAAAAGTGGGCCATGGTCGGGAGGCCTTTTCGGCATTTTGGGACCCCGGTGTTTGAGAGGCCAGGAGTTGGGCGATGTGGAGTCTCGACTCGCAAAATCATGAAACCTCAAAATCATTCAAAGGAATAGCACGAGCCAGAGCCGTTGGCCCATTTCGGTATTTTAGCATTCCGAGGTTCGAGAAGTAGAGGAGTTGTGATTTTGGAGTCACTGCATCATGAAATCCCAGTTCGTGAAGTCCCAAAAAGATCTGAGCCCATTTCGGCATTTCAAAATTCAGGGATTGGAGTGACGAAATATTTTGGAGTCACTGCATCGTGGACTCCCCATTATCGAAATGCCTATACAACCACACCGTCATGGTATCATAGGGTGAATACTCGCACCTGGTGCATGTTTGCACAGGTGGGGTTTTCGTGGAAGGTCACGTGGATCAGATTCGTGGGGTTCTAATGAGGGCCTGAAAGAACTACTTCGGTTCTGCAGATTCGAAGAAGATCAATCCTGCATGGATCTCGGCCTGAGGGTCAGGGGTCTGCAACACAATGACACAATAAGGCTTTAACTAACATTTAAAACCAATAACACACTAGAAAATTTCCTACAATATAAAGAAATCAAACCACTATCTAGTTGGAATAATAATTACGCCAGCCAACACTAGAGAAACTTACCGATGCAAGTGCAAATCGAACATGGAAGCACCCTCTGGGTATACTCTGCAAAGTGTGGCCTGATGTCTACCCTAGGTACTGTGGTATGCCCTCGTAGTCACCTATGTAAGTATCTAGAATAAAGGAAACTAAGTTTCCAGCTCGTAAACAATCACCAGGCGGGTACAGTCGACAGTTGGGTGGACCACAGTGAGCAGGATAATAAGTTTGAAACATACTGAGGGTATCTAGAGAAAGTGTTCCAGAATACAACAGAGGATCTTGAATGGATTCAAGGTCTACAAATCTCTATAGGAAAATGCAAACAACAGTATCCCATGACAGATCCTCAATATGCATTCCCCACTATGCTTGGTTCGACTTTGGAGGGGTTATCTCTACTACCTTTCCTCATGCGAACTCACATTTAGCCCCTGTGTTAGAGGGGGGTCCTGGATAAATTTCATGTCATTGTACTTTTACACTCCCTATATCTGACTCCAATGTTTGTTTATAATCCTTGAAGAGTCTCCTCTCGAACCTAATTCAAGGCTCTAGCCTAAACTAGTTGATTGAACCCTACAAACATAAAAGTCTAGTTAGTTTTAATTAGCGTTCTTTTTAAATGGCTTGTTTTAACTCAAAGGATATGACAGTGAAACTAGTGATGTGTATGAGAGATGAAAAGAGGAGAAGTAAACAAAATTTTGGAAGAAAAATTACTTCTAGTTAACAATAAATATTTGCAACTAACACTTTAAACCAACTTTTCATAACTATCTTTTTCTAGATCTTTGAAAAGAAGACCTAAAATGAAATTTTGCTTGACTACGAGCTACTTAGTGTTCTAATAAATCAGTAAAGAACTTAAAAATCGAACTCTTTTTCCTTTCAAGAAAAATAACTTAACCCTAACTACTTTACCAAACTCAGAAATAATTTTTATTTTTTTTGAAAAATGCTTCAAACAAGAAAAACTTGAAATAAATCTTTTTTCTTTGTTTCTTTAAAGAAAATGAATGGGGGTAAAAGAAAAACCAGACAAGAATGAAACTTACCTCTGACCCACTGTGGATTGTAGGGAGTCACTAAAGATACCAAACAGGCTCATCAAAAACTCAAAGACTCGCCTAAAACCCTTTCAAAGTAAACACAATTATTCTTCAAAAAGACAAGCAAACTGACATCTAACCCAGGCTTTGACTATAAAAGCATAGGCTCTTAACGTTGTCAAGATACCCTGAGAAGAAAAAACCTCAATCAGGGAAGAGGTTGACTACCTCTTCTTAAAAAATAGTCCCTTGAACCAAGTACGCTACTGATGCTTAAGCATCATGCGTATGTACGCGGAATGTCTATAAAGCAGGGCGCATATGTACGTGTGCTGACCCACAGAAGGTCGCGTACACCTCTGTATTTCTTGAAAAAAGAAATGAAACATATAGATTTAAAAGGAAGGGAAAATTGGTATGGTGCCAACAGGTGACCAGAATCCCTCAAAAAAATCAACAGACTCACGGAAACTCAAAAGGTATAAAACCAATCAAACACCCAAAAAAATCACCTAAAACCCTAGAGGCTTCCCCAGTATGGTTGCAAGTTCTTCTAGAGGGAAAAACCCCCCTATGGCTACACCAGGGTTTACAATGTAGGAAGATCAATAACCATTCAAAAGTCTCCTACTTCTCTAACTACCCCAAACATACTCCAGACTTATGCAAGAAAAGTAAAATGAGAAGGATCAAGTAACTGTACCTTTTACTCTGCGTCTGATGATGATCCTCTCATGCTTGATAGACTTCGCTAACTTCACACCTCCTCCCAAGGATGGCCTGCATTCATAGATAGACAAACAAGAAAGATACAAGAATACATTTTGATACATAAATAAGGGTTAGATGTTAGAATAAAAACATAAATAAAATGCAAACATTCGACACATCATGTTTTGGGATAGGAAAAGTACTTCTTTTATTGATAATACAATGATCACTTACAACCAAAGTTGGTTACTTCTCCTCGAATCTAGTCTGGGATCCTCTTCACCAAGCTCCAAGTGCACCTCCATGTATCTTTCTCCTCTCAACCTTATTCTTAGTAAATGGAATGGGTTCTTGTGGAGGAAAAAGGGAAAAATGAGGAATTCTAAGGCAATTCTCACAACAAGGTTGCAAATGCTTGGAAAAATGTATATGCAACACATTGTTCCATATACACCACAACAAAATGGTGTTGTTGAGAGAAAGAACCGTGCATTAAAATAAATGGATAATTGTATGATCCAATCTAAGGGATTAAGTTAGAAGTATTAGGTGGAAGCAATCAACTGTGCAAATTACATAGTAAATCACACTTCCACAAAGGCTCTTAAAAATATAACACCGAAAGAAGCTTGGACCAAAATTAAACCAGATGTAAGTCACTTTTGTGTATTTGGCAGTATAGCATGGGCTCACATTCCTGATGAGAAAAGGAAAGAATTGCAGCTTAAAAGTGAGAAGTGTATATTTGTTGGTTATTCTGAATATATCAAAGCTTATAGACTTCTTCAAACACATTGTAATGAAATTATTATTAGAAGAGATGTTAAATTTGATGAAAATATCTTGTCCTATGAGCCTAATTCGACTATTGTGCCTTCTTCATCATGCGAACCATATTTGACATTTGTGCCTTCTTCTATTCCTATTTTGGTTTCTTCTTCAGATGATGATAGTGAGGATGAAAATCCACCTCCTCCTTTTCACCTTTCTCCAGATCAGTCCTTTGAATCTGAACCGGCACCAGCTCCATAGCTTCCTATATGGGTCTGTTCAACATGAGAAGTAGCTGGCGATATTCTCGATGATCCTTTAGATAAATGTTAGAAACATTCATAGTTCTAGCAAGACTCTTCTCTTTTGGCTCAAGTTTCAGAGACTCATGATCTAGAGACATTTGCAGAAGCTTCAAGTCATCCAGATTGGGATACAACAATGAATGAAGGGTATCGTTCTTTAACGTCCAACGATACTTGGGATCTTGTACCTTTTCCAAAAGGAAGAAAAAATTTCAGATGTAAGTGGGTCTACATAAATAAGTATGTATCAGATGGAAGTGTTGAAAGACCCAAATCTCAGTTAGTTGCCAAAGGATTTTCCGAAGTTGAAGGAATCAACTATAATGAAACCTTTTCCCCTGTAGCTAAAATGAATTCCATCCACCTTGTTCTTTCCCTTGCTGCCTCACATAAATGGGAGTTCCATCAGATGGATGTTAAATATGCCTTCTTGCACGGAGATTTTCAAGAAGAAATATACATGGAACAACATCCTGGCTATGCCCATGATGACTCTAGCCTTGTTTGTCACCTTAAGAAATCTCTTTATGGTCTTAAGAAAGCTCCCCGAGCTTGGTATGCCAAAATGGAAAACTTTCTTATTAACACTGGATTCTCTAGATTCCATTCTGATCCTAATGTCTATACCAAGAAAGTAGGAATCCATATCATAATCATTTTCCTTTATGTTTATGAACTTATTCTTACTGGTAGTGACTCAAAACTTTTAAACCATGTGAAAAGAAGCCTTAAGAAGAAATTTGAAATGACAGACTTAGGTTTTTTGCACTATTTCCTTGGCCTCCAAGTTTTCCAAACCAGTGAAGGAATTTTTCTTTCCCAGTCTAAGTATGTTTGTGCCCTTCTTCGTTGCTTTCACATGGATGATTGTAAACCAACTCTTCTCCCTTCCGATCTAGAGTCAAGCTTGCTGCCACCTGTACTTATCCCAAAGTTGATGCCACCATGTATCGTTAGTTAGTTGGTAGCCTCTTATACTTGACTCATACCAGTCCTAATATTTCCTTTGTTGTTGGTCTTGTTGCTCGGTATATGAAAACACCCCATGATGACCATTGTAAAGTAGCTAAAAGGATACTTCACTATGTCCGTGGTACAATCCAGTTCAGGATACATTACAGTTCAGGGGGGATTCCTTTATTGATTGGTTTCACTTATTCAGATTGGGTTGGCGACCCTGATGATCAGAAGTCTACTGCAGGTTATGTTTATAGCCTTGGTTCAGGACCTGTCACTTGGGCTTGTAAGAAACAATAGGTTATTTCACTTTCTTCAGCAGAAGCAGAGTATCGAGCAATGGTAATTGCAAGTTAGGAAGCCTTATGGATTCAATAGATCCTTTCAGAGTTTGGATTCCAACAACAGCATCCGACCAGCCTTTGGTGCAAAAATCAGAGTGCCATCAAGCTTTACAAAGACCCATTACAACATCAGGGCAACAAGAACATCGAGCTACACATGAAATTCATCAGAAATCTCATTCATGATCAAGTTATTTAAGTGTTATTTTTTGATACAGAAGATCAAGTTGCAGACATTTTCACAAAGTCTCTTACAGAAGCGAAGTTTTCCAAACTTTGATCTATGTTAGGATTTCAGGAAGTTTTCATTAAGGTGGGATAGGCTCTAATGCCTCCTTCCTTCTCCTATTGTGTCACTATTGCAAATCCTTCAATCCTATCCCAAGTTGTTCTTAAGGGGGGATGTTAGGATATTTAGACACTTAGGATTTAGTTAAGATCTACTTGGTCTAATGTGTAGTTAGGTAAAAGTGTGTTTCTTAGTGTGTTTGTTTAGTATGCATTTGTATTTAGGAAATCCAATGGTCACGATATGTTCCCGACATAGAGTGATCTGGCAGTTTATATTCTCCTCAATCTTAACGACCATTGATACGTGGCTTAACACCTGATTGATCCATGATCTCAATTTAAAGAGCATGTAGTGTCATTTTCTGATGATTGGTTGTGAGAAAATCTCTTGTAAAATCTCTATGTAAACTTTTTCTTTTGCATTAATAAACTGTTCCAAGTGGTCACGTTGGTTGGGGTCGTGGATGTTTCCCCATAGGGGTTTTACCATGTAAAAACATCGGTGTGTTGATCTTTGATTTGGTTGTGTGAGTGGTTACTGAAGTTGTTCGTCCTCTATTGGAATACCTTTGTTGTCGAACAATAAACACACCAATATTTTTACATGGTAAAACCCCTATGGGGAAATATCCACGATCCTAGCCAACGTGGCCACGTGGAGAAATTTATTAATGAAAAAGAAAACATGTTAAAAATATCAATCATTGGGAAATGACCCTCCATGCTCTTTAAATAGAAATCATGCACAAATCGGGTGTTAAGTCACAGATCAATGTAGTTGTTAAGATCAAGGACTGAAAATAACTATTAGTGGATTACAACTTTTGGTTGGGGTTAGGGCATTTTAATGGAAACCCTTGGCCCCCTGAATGTCCAAAAAACACCATTTAGGGCCTCAAAATTTCCCTGTAAGTTTAGGACCTGAAAAATTGTAAAAAAACTGCTAAGAAGATAAAGAACCATTGAGTCAATGGAAGAGGTGGGTGGCCACCGATATCTACCTGGATTGGTCCTCCCCCCTTAGGATGAAATGGTCTCCATTGTGTCAAGTTCATGTTGGTGTTTGTGGTAGCATCAAACAAGTACTTCTACATTTGCTTGTGTCTAGTATGGGTAAGTTGTCAAATAATCTTCTTGTCTTGAATTTACTTTATTTAAAAGCAATTAATTAATGTAAAATTGTATTTATTAGTGAATTGAGTTATTTAAGGAACATGCATATCATGCAACATGTAATCTAAATCTTAAGTGAATGTGAGAAGTAATATCAATTGTATATCACTTTGAATATTATAAATATATTTTAACTCATGATTATAAAAGAAAGGCTAGGAAAAGGAGGAAGACACTTGTGTTGAGGGAGTCAACACAGTGGGGACTTTGAGAGAAAGTCACTTTTGATGAGATATCAAAGTGAGATACTTTTGACGAGAGGTAGAGGTCAAGGTAGAGAGACTTTGGTCAGAGACCAAGGTTGAGGATATAAAATAAGGACTTTTTCTAGTGTGAGGAGTGTAGGAGAAAAGAATGATTTTTTCTTACACTAGAGTGAAGAGATCTCACAAGTTGTGTGAAGATATTTCATCCAAGTATTGATCAAAGGGTTGGATCACAAAGGACCGTGATTCAAGGTCTTGGATAAGTGGAGAATGACTTCCATATAGAGTTCATACATGTTAAGAAAGAGAGAGAGCATAAGCATCCATAGGTGGGTTTCAGAGAATAGAAGCCACAAGAAAACATTGGATCGTATAAAGCTTACCGTATAGAATTTTTGTACAGATACGTGATTCATAGTGGGTCGAATCATGTATATATGTGGATCACAAGAGGGTGAATCATGTATGCCTCGAGAAACATTCCAAAACATGTTGTACAATAGCACATGTGTTTTTAGGTTTGTTTGCAGTGTACAATTCTCTCGGTGGGCCATTTTCCCTATTACAAGAGCCCTACTTTGACCTTAATAAAAGCATCATTGGACTAGTTTTCCCTTCGATGTTTTTCTATGTGTTTATACCCAAAAATATTGGAGTTTGTCTTTTCTTTATTTGGTTTCCCTGTTTATGTTTCCACTGCATGTTTAGTTGATTACTCAGTTGTTATTTTAGTAGATAAAGTGATTTTATTTTGAGCTAACTATCGAGTGTTGAGTAGAGTGGTAAAATATCAACATGGTATTATTGCATACTAAGGATTGAATCATCTTTGGAAAATCAACATGGTATTAGAGTTGAGGCTTTTAAGGAAAGAGGGAGTCTAATCTTTGAAGGGAGGAAAACAAGAGGATAGATGTTATCAGGTTGATAACTAGAAAAGGAAATTGAAGGAAATATTTGAAGTAAACAATAGTTTCAGCAGAGGGTTATCAGATCAGATCTTGGAGATGGTGAACACATTGAATATTGAGGACATGTTAGAAGGGTCAATAAACTTCTAGGATTGGAAGTCAAGGGTTATTCTTCTATTGGAAGAGAATGACCTCAAAGAGTATGTTGAGGTTGTGGTTGCCAGTCCTACTGATCTGTAGGAATATTTGGAAGCTAGCAAGAAGAAGGAAGTGAAGGCCAAGATGTTGTTTCTAGAATCCATAAAGGATCACTTGATTCCTCACATTGATGAGAAGAAATCTGTTAAGGAAATGTATGATTCTTTGGTGAGTCTATACCAAAACAAGAATACAAGAAGGTTGCTACATTTGAAGCACCATCTTCAAGTGGTCAATATGTCTAATGAGGAAATATTTGAGAACTATCTTATGAAGATTACACAGATCTGAGATAAACTTAAAACCATTAGAAAGACAATGCATGATGTTGAGTTGGTGAATGTAGCATTGAGAGGTCTTCCCAAGTCTTGGGAACCGTTTTTGCAGGGGATTTGTGCACAAGAGAAAGTGACAGGTTTTGATAGACTATGGACTAATTGTATACAATAGGAGACTCAATTAGAGTCCAAGTATGGTTTGAAGAGTATCCATGATGAGAACTTTTCTCTTTCCATCCAGGAAAGGAAGGGAAAGTTTAGGAAGATTGTCAATCGTGAGTCTATCGCTCAATATGGAAAGAAGAAGAAAGACATGAACAAAGTCAATTGATTTGCATGTCAGAAGTTTTGACATTATGTAGGGAAATTTCCACATAGGAAGAAGGGGGGGAATGAAACAAAACCAAATGTAGCTACGTTGGAAAAGGTTCAAATGGACGATATTTCCAAGAAGTTTGAACAAACAAAGTTCTTACTTTTTCCCAGACTTCCTTGGGCACTATATCAAATGATGCATGGTTGATAGATAATGGAGGCATGTGTCATATGATAGGAGCATGAGAGGTGTTCAATATATTCACAGAGTCTAACTCAAATATGCATGTGGAACTTGGTATGGGGACAAAGCATGAAGTGAAGGTATCTAGAAAAAAAACATTCCAAATGGAGTCAAGAGGTTTTTTGAGAGTACATGATGTGTTATGGGTGTCAAAAATCAAGAAGAGTGTGACCTCAGTATCAATGATTGAGAATAAGGGCTATGAGTTATTATTCCAAGATGGAAATGCCCTCACCATACCCATAGGATATAGCTCAAACAAAGCATTTGTCTTTGGATTTAGAGAGAGAAACTTGTATAGGATAAAAGGACATCCTATGAAAGTAATGAAAAGTAGTAGAGTGGAAGAGAACATGGAGAAGGTATCTCCAAAGGTTGAGCAGCTCAGAGGGATTCAACCTTAAAGGTTCATTTGGGAAGCATCATCCTTCTTAGTTTGTCAAGGAGTCATGGTACAATATGGCCATGTAGGATGCTCAAGAACATGAGATTTATAGGATCATGTTTAGAGGAAGTGGGTCTTAGGAGACAAGTTAGACCATCATGGAAGGGATAGATTCTATGTCAGAGGGAGCAACCAATCAATTATATTGGAGAGAAAGCATGGTAGTAGATATGATAGAAAATATTGAGACAAATCCAGGTGGGAGAAGTACCTTCCTATCTAAGAGGGAGTGTTGATGTTTATGGTAGCATCAAACATGTAATTCCAAATTTTCTTATGTCTAGCATGTGGAAGTCATCAAATAATATTCTAGTCTTGATTTTACTTTAGTTAAAAAGAATCAATTAAAGTAAAATTATATTTATTAGTGAATTGAGTTATTTAAGGAACATGCATAGCATGCAACATGTAATCTAAATATTAAGTGAGTGTGAGAAGTAATCTCAACCATAGATCACTTTGAATATTAGAAATATATTGTAACTCATGATTATAAAAGAAAGGCTAGGAGAAAGAGGAAGACACTTGTGTTGAGGGAGTCAACACAATAGGGTCTTTGAGAGGAAGTCAATTTTGATGAGATCAAAGTGAGAGAATTTTGACGAGAGGTTGAGGTTAAGAGACTTTGGTAAGCTACCAAGGTTGAGGATAGAAAAGAAGGATGTTTTCTAGTGTGAGGAGGGTAGGATCAAAGAAGGACTTTTTTTATACTAAAGAGAGGAGATATAACATATTGGGTGAAGAGATTTCATCCAAGTACTGATCAGAGGGTTGGATAAAAAAGGAATATGATACAAATGTAACCATACCTTATCACCAATCTGAAATGTGTGTGGAGCTCAATGTTGGTCATGTCATTGCTTGTACTTGGAATTATATTTCTTCAAGATGTCATGGACTTGTTGGTATATGTGTTGAATCCATTCGACAAATATAGCTACCTTATCAGACACCATTTGAGCATGGGCAGATTCTTCTTATGTGGATGCAATGGGAAGAGATGCATCAATTGGGTTCAATGGCTAGAACCCTAAGAACACATGAAAAGAGTTGTGGAAAATAGAGCTATGAAGGGATATATTGTAGCTATGATGAACATAATAAAGACTCTCATCCCATGTGCAGGGATGTTTGTATTTGTACATTCTCAATATATGCACAATCATCTTGTTGAATAACTTTGTTTTTCCATTGGTTTGGGGGTAGAAGGTAATTTATTTGGTGAGCTTGGTATCCATCAATGACCACAAATTGGACCATAATTTACTCAAGAAGCTACTATCATGATATTAAATAACAGTATTTGGTAGCCCAAAATGAACCTAAAAATTCTCAAAGTAGAGTTTAGTAGTGGCCTCGGCTATGATATTCTTCTTGCAATGTGTCAAAACTACCATCTTAGATAATTGATCAACGACCATGAAGACACAATCATTATCATGCTTAGTTGAATTTAGATCATACATGTAATCCATGGATATGGACTCCCAAGTCCTATCAGGAGTAGGAAGAGGGGTGTACAACCCCTATTTCTTAATGGAAGGTTTGATGATGACATAAGGAGTGCATGATATTGTATACTTGTTAGCATCTTGTCGAAGCTTCGACCAATAAAAATACTTTTGAAATACCACCGCTATTTTTTCCACACAAAAGTGTCCTACCACCCAAATGTAATGAGATTCCAAAATCATCTTCACATGCTCACTTGAAGGAACACAAAGGTGGCCAAGATGGAATAAAAATCCATCCCGGAGATGAAATTTTAGATCTTTTTTTTTCTGTGCTCAATGTTTGATAGGTAGCAATGAATTTAGAGTCACTATTGTATAATTGTGGCTGCCCAAAGGTCTCATGCCCACATGAGTTAATAACTATAGTTAGTTACATAACTAGGGGTCAATTGAGGAAGTTCACAACACGGTTAGTGTTTCCCTTCTTATACTTGATGTTCAAGTGGAATTGTTGCAGGTATGTGGACCACTTATGATGGTGGTCATTATATAACTTTCCTTGTTCCTACATGAATTGCATATGCTTATGATCAATGTCTATGATTGTTTCCTTTCCCTAAATATGATGTTTTCACTGTTGACATGCCTGCATGATGGAGTACATATCTTTGTCATAGGTGGGGTATCTATGAACAACATTAGATAATGTTTCACTGTGATAGGACATCATACGTCCCTACTGAGTGAGGACTACACCAATAGCATAGGCAAAGACATATGTCTCAATATCAAATGGCTATTGCACGTATCTCATCCCAAGGACTAGTGTGGAGTACAAGTGATGTTTTAGATACTGGAATTATTTCTGTTGTGATTTAGATAACGTAAACTTGGCTTTAGCTCCACCTTTAGTCACTTGAATTAACATCCAAGTGATATTAGATAATCCCATCATGAACCTATGGTAGAAGTTAGAAAGGTCCAAGAAGCTGTGGAGCTCTGTCACAGTATTTAGGGTTGGCCAACCATGGATGAATTGGATCTTGGTCAGGTCCACATGCACCCCATGTTCATCAATGATGTATCCCAATTATTGATTTTGTTGCATTCAGAATGATATTTTCTCCATATTGGCATATATCTTCTGTCGTCGTTGGGTGCTCAAGACCTATTGTATGTGTTGCAGATTGTCTTCCCAGGTCTAGTTGAATATGAGTACGTCATCTAAATATACAACCAAAAAAGAGTTTGCGAACAAATGCAATACATTATCCATCATCCTCATGAATGTAGTTGGAGAATTATTCAAGCCAAAATGAATGACCAACCATTCAAAAATGGATTATTTATATTTGAAGGTTTTTTTCCATACATCGATTTGTTTTATCCAAACCCGGTGGTAGATGGAATTAAAATCAATATTAATAAAGAACTTGGAACCCTTAAGATTATTAAGAAGATGGTCAATCTGGGGGAATAGGTATAGGTTATTTTCAATGAATTTGTTCAAGGATCTATAATCAATATAGTCACCATGTCCCATCCTTCTTCTATACCAACATGATTGGGCTCCCACAGGGCGAGGAGATCGATCAAGTGTGGCCCTTGTGGATGAGATCATGAATCTGAAGCTTTATTTCCTCATTCTCCAGAAGGGAGTGCATGTATATTGTACCAATGGGTAAGGTCACACTAGGTATCAATTCAATGGATTGTTTGACATGAGAGTGTCTAAGCACCCATGTAGGTGAAGTGGATATATAACTATATTCCACTACAACCTTGTCCACTTGATTTTGTTGTGTATAGAGATCATGTGAAAATTTTGTGGCATTCCTAGTGACCTTTCCTTCACCTCCTCACTGAACAATGAAGAGGAGAAACTTTGTAGTATGATATATTACCTTATGACATTGCTTCTCTGAGATCAATGAAATTGTAGTAGTCATAAACACCTATGGTACCTTGTAGGGTCAACCTCCCAAAGTAACAATGACACTACGAGTCCATGTCTCATAAACAACATGACACTTACACATAAAATGTTTTCCTAAAATAACATCAAAAAATTTGAGTGGGGAAACATCACACAGTACCTCATCCTTGAAGGGCTTGATGGAATAGGAAAGGTGACATTGTTGGTTGAAGAAAAGGTCTTGTCCTTGGTTTAAGAAATCAATGTTGTATGATTGAGGGTGTGCCATTGTTGGTAGCTTCAGTATATTGATGACCTTGGATAATATCTAGTTCTTTTGTCTCTTGTTGTCAACAATGAAATGTAGTGGGGTCCCCTTCACCCACATCTGTGAATGGAAGAGATGCTCCCCCTCCTCAAGCTTCTCTGACTCATCTAGTTGGCTATTTGTAGTTGTGATGCCAGCACTAGGCTTTGCATAAATGGTATTATTTCCCTATTCTTAATCAGATTCCTAGTCAAGGTTCATATCCTTTTCTTTAAGCTTATCCAACAATGATTGTTTCGAGCACAATTCATTAGTGTTGTGCCATGGGTTTTTTTGGAACTCACGCCACTTTCCAATTTTATTTTTCATCTTCTTGTTACCCTTGTTTTACTACAACTTGGAATGGTTGTCTTGAGGGTTTCTTTCCTTGATCTGTACCTTATTATGTGAGTTAGTTTTTCCTTTACCATAATTTTTTTGTTTTGGGTTTTCATACCCAAACTCCTTCTTGTTATGTTGCTTTAATTTCTACTCAATTTTGATAGCATATCAATAAGTGACTTCTAGTGAGGATATATCCAAGAAATAAATCTCTATTTAGATGTACCTATGTAGGCCATTATGGTACTTAAAAACCAAGTGGTACTCAGAGTCTTTGATACCCATCTTTGAGTGTAAGGTATGGAAGATGTTGGTGTATTATGACACTGCTTGGTCTCTCTCCTAACGCAGAGTCATACATCTTGTGTAATGGTCATCATAACTCCCAACGGGATATAATTTCTCCTAGAAGGAATAAACAAAG
The DNA here is from genome assembly GCA_009831015.1 of Picea engelmannii. Lineage (NCBI taxonomy): Eukaryota > Viridiplantae > Streptophyta > Pinopsida > Pinales > Pinaceae > Picea > Picea engelmannii. Next base: position 77,113 of record ML794201.1, on the reverse strand, counting down.
GCCGACCAAGTGGGTACTCTCTTGAATGTCATATATTCATCTCCATTGTGTCACCCCTAGTACATTTCCCACCAATATTTGACACGGGGAAGGGATTTAAAGAGCAAGAAGGTGATCTTTTAAATGTTGGAAATGTTTTTATCATAGTAATAACCCTCTAACAGATTTAAACATTTATCTAAAGCATTAACATCTATTTGGCCTTCAAATAAATGGATATTAAGTTAACTTGTACCTTGAAGGGTGTTGTACCTCCTAAATGCCTACTTGTTAAAGGTTCCTCACCCATTATCGACAATTGTTGAAGGATTTGGGAAAAGTTGTCCATCATCTCGTTCCTATGTTGTGTGATGGATTCCTTGAGAAAAATATTGATAGGATCAGTTTCTCTGTTATATATTGTTTTTTCAACCATGGGAGGTTGTTTGGGTCAACGAGAACGATTTCCCCCAAGTGAAATTAACTTGAGACCCAACTCTCTAAACCTTGACCTCATCAAGGACATGCACCAAGAAATAACAAGGAGCATATTTCTTTGATACAAATGATCAAGATTATATTAAGAATGAAATGAAACATGCACAAAAAAATATAGATTACATCAATACAGTGAAACCCAAATTCTATTAATGAATAAAATAGTAGAATATTATAGAACACAAACTGGCTAGAATGGGGTAGCTTATCTCTTAAGAGAAAGAGATGTAGGCTATTCTCACTCATTTACAAATTATGATTACAAAGAGGCCAAAAAGGGCCTTTTATCATGAATTCTAAAAAACAAAGAGGAAAAAACCTTAAACATCAAAATGCTAACCCTAGAATATGAAGCACCAAAAGTATAGCAGGCCCCGAGGTGGGTAGTTGATACGCCAACTTCTCGAGGGATTTATTTTTTTCATATGATATCCATTTGGGGTTCATGATATCTCTTTGTAAAGAACTATCCGAGGATTACAACTTTTTTTTAGGGCTAGGATATATTAATGGCGACCCTTGGCTCCCCGAATGTCCAAAAAACATTGTTTGGGGCCTCAAAACCATCCTAAAAGTTTGGGACTTGAAAAATCATAGAAAAACTAACAAGAATATAGAGAACCATTGAGTCATTGGAAGAGGTGGGTGGCCACCAATAAATATTTTCAATTATACATGATTTTTTCTCATTAATTTTTAAACTTTGATTCATAATTCCACCAATATTTCAAAATTGTCAACATTTAGGTATATTGGGATAGCTAAAATAATTATTCCACTGCATTGGTATAGACTTGAATTTCTCTTGAAAAATAGTCTTAGCAATTTATCTAGAACATGGAAATTGGTAATAATTCCATTTATAGATTGAAAATAATTTTGGGCATCCTTTTCTTAAAAGAATTTAACATATTTTTGTAAAATCCCATGAATAGGTTTGATAATTTCAATGAAATTAGGAATAAATATAGAAACAAAATTAATGTTACCAATGAAGGCTTGGATAGTTTTCTTAGATGTAGGTGGGATAATTTCTGAATGGAAGAAACTACTACAAGGTCAATATTTATGCCATTTTTAGGAAAAATGTGACCTAGAAAATTGTCTTCAATTACACTAGAAGAATAATTTTTTAGGATTCAATAAAATGCCATATTTCCTGCATGTAAGGATAACCTATATCAAGTGAGATAAGTGGTCCCTACACTTTTTGAATGAACAATCAAGTCATTGAAGTAAATTCAAATGATAATACAAATCAAATTGTCCAAAGCAATGTGCATAACATGCTGAAAGATAGCCCCACATTGATTAACCTTAAGGGAATTCTATGGTATCCAAAGTTATCTCACCTTGTGTTAAAGGTGGTTTTGAATTGATCTCTTTAATTTACCTTAATTTTGTTGTACCTAGAGAAACCATCTAAGTGGGACAT
>ML794201.1:38750-64663 GCA_009831015.1 Picea engelmannii | reverse complement strand
TAAGGCATTTAATAATAGGATAAGGTCATTAAGAATGGGATAAGGTGTAATAAAGAGTTAGGTGGGAGTTAATGTGCGGGGGCGGTGAAGGAGGAATAAGGGAGGTGGAGAAGGATTATGGAGGGGTCATTCATTCTACGAGAAGGGAGAACTTGGAGTATTGGGAGAGAGTGAGTTTACAGTGGAATTTATAGTGCACCGGGGGGCTGAGGAGGTTTTGGGCTTGGAGGGCTAGGACATCCATTGATGTCCTAGGGCTAGGCGTTACTAGTCGGTAGGGAGGTTGGTTTTGGGGTGTCCTAAAGAGAAGATTCAAGCTAAGGAAGCAAGCATCAGATTCAAGCTAAGGAAGCAAGCATCAGATTTAGGTTAGAGTTATGAATCTTTTGAATTAAATTGTTAGTAAGTTTTATTTATTGAAATATTAGATTGAATGTGCTAGATTAAGTGAATTTTAAATTTACTGTCCTGTTCTAAATCAATGGTAGTTTAAATTAAATAAGAGCATTACAATAATGGTCAAAACTTGTATGGCATCAAATAAATCTTCCTCTTTGAAGAAAATAGAATAGTTATGTAGAACAATTTCAATGTAATCAACATTGGAGTTAGGAATATGTTTGATATATGGGACTATTCTATATTCCTTAATATGATAATATTTTTTTTTATCTCAAGGAAAATTCATATCAGATCCATCTAGACTGATGTCACTACAAATCAAATTTTTCCTTTGTCATTTCAAGATAATATAATATTTTCATAGTTCTATATCAACTACCTGAAAAATTTCAGGTAGTGAAAACTCTAGGATATACACACATAAAAATGGTGATGCATTTAATCTAGGGAATGGTTGGTTGAACTTTTGCATTAGTTGCATGCTAACAACTTCCTTTGTACAAGAGAGACCAAGTTTTTCTAGAATAGTTTTAAACACGACATTTGGGCATGCACCACCATCAATTAAATAATAATGAGAAATATTACCCATTATCTTCATTGAAAAATATAAGGGAGGGTACATAGGCTCTAATATACTACTAGTCATTGTGCACTAGCCATTCTTATTCCAATAGCATGGTGTTAATATAAAGAGGATTTGTTTCCATGTTATTCACTACATAAGTAACTGGGGCATCAAGTGCTTTATCGATAATGATAATATTTACCTCAAGTGAAGCCAACTCAATTGAAATTTTATATGAGGAATAATTATAGGGTAAACAACAAATTATTGAGGTGGAATAATAGGCACAAATTGTTGTTCTTTACTTGAAATAGGGGGCATAATGAGAATATTGTGTATATTGATTTTTCATTCTAATATATACATTATTGAATTTTTTTGTTTTAAGCTATTTTAGGTTTTTAATTATTTCAGGGAGCTTTCTTCCTAGTCAAAATAATAAACACATCATTAGTTTTCTCAACCTCTTCTATAACAACTATGCTAGAAGAAAATTTATTACCCTTTTCCCTTGCCTTGGTGATTGAAAATGATTCATGCTTCTTAAGGTCATGAGCCTCATCACAAAACTTACGCCATGCATGGGCCATAAAGGGTTTTGGATGAGTAGGATTAGGCCTTGTCATTATTTTTAAAGGGAGATGAGGAGGGTAGAGGTTCTAGGGCCAACCATTAACTTGCATTCCAAATACATCATTTGGTTATTCATGTCTTGAATGATATTTCAACATAACAGACACAACAATTTTTTGGCTTGGATTTTCAAGAGGTAAATCTACTCTAAGATTTTATTTTTCAAATTTGATGCAAGTTTGTAGGAATTCCACATGAAAAACACTCGTGCAAGCTTGGTTAAGAGGGGCAAGGGAATGAGACCTAGATTTCTTTAGTCCCTAAAATCAATTAACTAAAGGGAAATTGATTTTTTGAGATTTTTAGTGGATCTCTGTCACCTTTTGGGTAGTAGGTATCCTTATTGTTTGTGGGGTTAATTTTAATGTGAGCCTTAGGTTAGTAACATATTTGTTAAAACATCAGGTTAATAATAGCTATCATATATTAAACTACTAGAATTTTAGCCATTATTAATGAATTATATATATGTTACAATATGATAACTTAAAATTAATGATGAACTACAAGTTGTTAGCACGAATCAATATTATGTTCTCAAGTTGTTAATATGCATAAATATGAAATTGCAAGCAACTAGTTAAAGTAAACAACCTGTAACAAAATATTGCAGTTGTACAATAATCACAAACAAATATCTAAGGTATAAATCTACAAATAAGAAAAGTAAATAAAATAACAAGAAGAAACCTTTTCAACTAAAGTGAAGAACGATATGAATTCATAATAAAATAAAGAGAGAAACAATAGATATTCCCAAAAAACCAATTCGTTAATAGTAGATTATTTGGACAATCAAAATAAATAACCCAAAATGGAGCCAATAACCCATTAGTATCCCAACAAGTGGGATGTTTCCAATATCATATGACACTTATAACAACCGATAGTTAAATGAGAACAAGCCTTAGACAATGAAGACTCTTTTAGGAAATTGACACCAATATTATCTAAAAGAAATCTACATTCATGACCGAGTTAGTCTTAAATATTTAATAGAAACATATAATCCATGAAAGCACATTAACAAATATATAAAGTAGACTCATTTTTACCCTAATTCTTACCTTTTTTTTTTTTTTTTTTTGTAAGCCATCATGTTATAATATTCACCCTAATTTCAAGTGTAGAATTCAAGCATACCTACTCTTTTTATCCTCCCACATTTAGGTCTCCTTCTCCTCCTTTTATAGAGGGTAGGATGGAAATTAAAAGGACATAAATGCATCATAAATTTGTACAATAATAATAATATTAATTATAATATGATAAGAATGTGGAAAATCACTTGGTCAAAATGACTTTGGGAAACTAGCCAAACTAAGAACCCAACCATTTAACTAATGTGCACAATTGTTAACCACAACAAAACATAAAGTAACATAGACTTCATCATATAATATCTTCCTTCATCAACCATTTAAATAAATTGAATTAATCAAATACAAAATAATTCAAACACATACATATTCACATCCATTCCCATATGAACATAAATAAAAACATATGCATGAACTATCAACTATAACTCAAAATCATAATAGCCCTTCAAATAAACATGTTTCAATCATTGTATTTATATTAAGAATCTAGTGTCAAAATCATAATAGCCCTTCAAATAAACATGTTTCAATCATTGTATTTATATTAAGAATCTAGTTCTAGCGTTGTAGGATCTCATCATGTCTAGAAAATAACATACAATTGATCAATAAGGTAACCCTACTAATTACACCACAATTAATTAAATCAAATCTACTTATATGTATCACATCCCCATTATGTGTGGGGATTTGAGCCCACCCAACATTAACAATGTGAGTCGATACATCATTTCCTTTACCATATAGTACGGCCAAGGATATTTGAAACTTTCCATTATAGCAATGAATTTCCAATATTATTATTAATGCAAATGCAACTCAAGAAAACAACATATTCTTATCAACCACGCATACACATCCTCACGCAATATATAAGCTAATGATTAAAGAAACATATAAGATAAGACAAGTGCATATTCAAGGCAATGGATGAGGTGTACTGGACAATAAAAATGGGGGAAAACAGACCAAACACTATCATCATATAACCATCGAGTAGCTAAATATCAACTTCAATGTGCAAGCAATACCAACATTCCTAGAACTACACAATACATCAAATTGAAAAGCATAAGATCAATTACCATAATGCATGCATTTTACCTCCATATTCCTTCTAAATCAAATAATAAATTCCTACCAATACATGACATGACTTGACTAAGTAAGGACACATTTAAAACAAATATAATATCTGCATGTCACACTATAGATCTCACATGACATGACTTGGCTAAGTAAGGACACATTTAAAAAATAATAATATGTGCATGTCACACTATTGATCTCAATACTTGTAGGGACTTAAAAACTATCCATGATATAAAAACTATTCACCAAGATATAAAAACTATTCACCAATGTAACATGCACAAATTGAGAAATAATTCCCCGCCAATATATCATGCTTATCCTCAATTAAAAAAAATACCTAGCAATGAGAATCTTTCAAGCATGCTTTCATTCATGGGAAATGTAGCATTGGGTAGCATGCATGCCAACTATGATTGCACTATATGTGCATATGTTTCCAAATAATCATGCATCAAAACAAATTTTCACATCTAAATACGCATGTATAACTTAAAAAAATGTGTTTAGTTCGCTACATCATTCTACATATAATTATAAAAAAAACCTAGGCATATGGATAAAACATAATTCTTATGTCTCTAATATCCTAGGTAATTTGCATACATAATATAAAAAATGTTAAGTATATGTGTAATATTTTTGTAACATACTTAATTTTAATCCCCATAAAATTGTGATTCAATTATACAAATATTAATTAGGTTGGTGAGTCGATATGTTCTAGGATTGAGAGCTTATAATGAGAAATATGTATGAGGGTCTTGATATGCATTTTGTACATTGAAATTAATTAATAAAAATAAATTGTTGGCAACAATGCAACATGGATTGTAATGTTGGGGGGGCTATGGTTCCATGAGAGAGGGAGATAAATGAGGTCCAAGGGGTTCCACATGCCTATTAATCCAAGCCATTGTATTATTAGTGTTTGCATCTTTTGAATTATTAAAATATACATTGAATTCATGTAAGAGTGGTTGGTGGGAAAATTCATCTCACTATTTTATGACAACATGAGCTAAGTACCACCACATTTTGGGAAATGTGATAGTCAATGATTGCATGAGAGAAAAGGAAATTTGAGTGGGTTTTTGGGATAGTTTTTACAAGAATTTTTTCGAAAGCAAGAGGGGAGATCTGTGTTGGGAGAGATCCCCAACCATGTTGTGTATGAGAGTATCCATGAGAGGGCTATGTTTTATGATGAAATAAGGCTATGTTTTGTAGCATATTTCCAATCGAGGAAATTGATTAAGATCCTTGAGAAGTTTTCTATGAGAACTCCTGGAACAAATGAAAATTCCTAGAGTCCCCAACCAAGAGATTTCCTATCCAACCTTGTGCTAGATCCCTAGAGGGAAGTGAAATAGCCTGAGGGACTATGTGGCAGAGAAGGGAATCCCATTCCTTCACTTGTGCATGCTGAGGGGAAGAGAGTTGGTGTATTGAAATTGTTGTTGGAGTTAGAAACTGAGGATTTGGGACATTGTGTGTGGACAATGGATATCCAAGAGGGCCATACCTCCTTGTGGATTCATAGCCCCAACTATGGGGTGGATTGTTGTTGAGAGAAATGGAACAACAAGCCTATAGTTGAGAGGAAATTATTTCTTATGCAGCCACCTCATTCTTCCATTAAAATATAAGTCATATGCATATTTTCTATGTTTATTTATATTATGCAAATGTTTTATTTGAATGTTTTTGTGTATGTGTAAATATCATGTATTCATGTTTTTGAGATGTTGGTAATTGCATGAGTATTATAACATGTTTTCTTCTATTAATTTTAATTGTTTCAAAGAATTTTATTATTTTCTATCAATATGTCGAGAATTTTACAATTCTAAACCTGATGTTTATGTAATCACAAATTCAAAAAGAGGTGTAACCACCACTTCATCATAAATGATCCATCAACATTTCATAAGCATAAAGGAAAGGACTTCAACTCCTTTAAAGATAATTTTACATAACATATAAGCAATGCAATACAAATTAGGAAGTGTATATTACACTTAGTATTGAACCCTACACTTCACCATCACATCTTCTACAAAGATGGAAGTGTATATTACACTTATTACTGAACCCTACACTTCAATCCCATCATGTCTTCCAATTATGATATCAAGAGTAAAATTATGCCATGATATTAACATCATAATAAAATGAAAGATGCCAATAAAACTACTTATAGACCCATTAACCCAAGTTCTATCAATCCATCATCAAAACTACAATCAAGTAAGTAAATGTGTGGGAATCATGCATTTCCATTTAAAACTACTCATAGAACAATTAACCCAAGTTCTATCAAGCCATCATCAAAACTACAATGAAGTAAGTAAATGTGTGGGAATCATGCATTTCCATTAGAGAAAGGAAATGGACATATACCAACTAGACATATACCAAATGATTTAGGGAGAGTCTTGGGAAAAGAGAAAGTTGAAATGGACGGAAAATTTATCCAATCTTCATATGTATGTAATTGGTATCTTATGAAATCAATGCTCGTCCCTCTTCACATATAATTCCAAAAAAAGTGGAAATAGTTTGACCCTTTGACTTCCCACTTTAAATATGAAGGTTGAAACCACAATAATTCCCAATAGGTATTAACATATGCATAGTCCAATATGGGCTCATTAAGGTCATGTTATAACATCAAAGGATACCCATTAAACTATGGCAATAAACCTATCTAATACATATTTATGGATGGTTACATACACACAAATATTAGACAGTTACGTAAGGATTGAAGTTTTCTTGGATCCTACAATTATTATAAAACACTCTAACAACTTGAGGGTATAATCCTAAGACTAGGGACTTCTTGTCACAACATGGAGAGGGAATGGAAAATGAAAACAAATGGGAGAAAAGAGATAAAAATGCACAAATGTCATCACCCAAAAAACCACCACAAACCATGACCATGCAATAATGAAATGAAGACAAACCATTCAAGGTTGAGTTTGATATTTAAATGTCACCTTGTGCTCAATGCTTTGTTTTCGATAGCTTTGAAGAAAATTCTTGGATGTGAGATCTATTGAAACCTAATTAGTAAATTACCATGGATATTTCATAGGAACAATTCATCACAACAAATCTTGTATTATACTGAAATATGTTATTATGTAGGTGTATTTCCTTAGATATTAGATTTGTTATCACTAGCTTACTACTCGAATTTATGAAAATAATTGAAATAAGAAAAACAAAGAACTAGAAAATGAGCACACCACACACACAATTGAACACAAGAAGTATCTTAGGAAACCCAAAATGGGAGAAGACCCATCTCGAAGGTGAGACGTATGCTCTACTCTCTTTTCTTTAGTTATGAAAATGAAAATACAAAGAAAGAGGAACTCACTATGGAGTTGCATTTGACACTATGGCATGAATGGATGCTACAAAATATCCTAACTCTTTTATAATTTTCTCAAACTCCAACTCCTAGATGTTCTTCTCAATTATGGAGCAACTAAAAATCTAAATAATGGAACCCTCTCTATTCCCAGTGGTCGAGTATTTAACATATCCTGATAACCATCTAGGGTTAGGATTTTCACATATCTCAACCCTAAATTAGTGTTAGGTTTTGGACCTTATAAAATATTCTTTAAATTACAGACATATTTATCCTTTCCTGTGTGAATAATGAGGGTTGATGTGGCATCCATTCAGTACTATGGTGGTCAACAAGGTAGGTCAACTTGCAGGAGGCATAACTTTCACATATGAGATCTAATTGAGGTGATTTTCACACCATTGGAAAGGTACCAATGTGTAGAATAACATCAATGGGATGGAACCTATTCTTTCAAATTGTGACCCCAAAATTTTTGTTTTATGCCTCAAAATGGATTTGGAAGGTTCCAAACACTAAATCTCCAAAATGGGACTTGCCACTAAAATGGGCCCTGCAAGCCAATTCCTCCAATATTTCCACCCAAAAAATACCAAGAGAGATCAAAAAATTATATAATGATCTAATTTTTATCAAAACCATGGATTAAGTACATAGTTCTAAGAAAAACCGCCTCTATCATGAATAGTCCAACAATAAGCCAAAAATCATGATCTTCCTCATGAAATGAAGGGTGCTAATAGGGTCTTGAGGTTTGACCTCTTCTTACAATCAAAATGATCTTGTATTTAGAGATAAAAGAGTAATTTGACATTGCAAATTCAAAATACCTTGAACAAGAATAATGCATGTTACAATAGAGAGAAAGGGTTATTTTCAAACCATTAACACCTCAAGCATAAAGGGATTGGTCCATGCCCACAATAGTTTACACAAATTCTTCCATCAATTCTCAAAGCACATGGTGAATCCAAAAAATTAATTAAGAGTTGAATGAGGTATATGAGAGGTCAATCAAACCAATATTTCACCCCATTGTCGGTTCAGGATCTATAGTTTAGAGTTGCATGCTATGTTTCATGCATATGGGGTATGAGGCTTAACATTGAATATCCCTTGTATTTCTTGTACAAGTGTCTTATTCTCCTCCCTTTTCTTTCACAACAAATCCCAAGGTATGTTCAACCATAATCTTGTCAAGTCAATCAAATAATTTGTCCAAGTCCATAGTCCAAGAAACACATGTAATGTACCCATGGAGGATAATATGGGGTAGCAAGGGAGGTACCCAATGGGATAGTGTATGTAATGTGGCTATAATTGTGGAATAGGCCTACTTGGTAGTGGATGGTTAATAAATAGGCCCATTATTTAGTTACAAGGAAACAATATAAAAATACGAGGTAGTTGGCATAGACCCCTAAGATACTCATGAGTTGGAATAGTTCGTATGAGTATCTTGGGGATATATTCCAACTACCACTTATTATTACATTGTTTCCTTTTAACTACATAGAGGGCCTATTTATTAACCATCAACTACCAAGTAGGAATATTCCACAATTATGGCTACATTACATACATTATCCCCTTGGGTACCTCACTAGGTATGCAATATTATCCTCCCTGGGTACATCACAACAAAGGAAATCATGGGGGTCACATCCTTAGCTTATGTCACCTACGACCAACACCAAAAAAAACCATTGACCACAAAACTTCAATGTTATGCACAACTTAGAGCACTTTGTGGGTTAGAGATAGGTTATTCTTCATTTTCATTTGTCTTTTCCTACACAATAACTATTATTTTATAAGTACAAATATCAAAATGAAAGAATTAGGCAAGTATAATAACAACCATAACATATCATAATCAAAGTTCTTGTAGATATAGGTATAGACTGATTTCACAACTGCGTTAATATATCAACAACATAATAATATGCCACTATCATAAATATATTATCACAATAACCATAATATATTATCACAATAACCATAGCCATAACATTAAATGCATAGTAATAATCACAAGAAATCATTATAACCATGGAATTAAGATACAAAATTCTACCATAATAAAATCATCAACATGATTATTACTCTTTTTCACACTAGCTAATGGTTGTATTAATAGCCTATCCAAGGAAAATAGTTATTGAGGTTAAACAATTAAGGTGATGTTCTTGCAAAAATATTTAAGGCATATAATATATTGCAATAATTTGTGATCACATTGTTGTTGACCACAAAATGGGTTAGCAAGAGGAAGGCCCATATCATATTTTTCCACATGGTGTGCATAGATGTGGGAGTGTATGATGCTTACTAGCCCTAGCTCATGCAGTTCCATATGCCTCATCCCTACCATGATAAATGATATATGCTTCCTCCTTATAATGAGTAGTTCTAAATGACGCGTCACTCCTCCCTAACATGAATAACACTAGATGATTACCCCTGTGGATGTGCCCTCATGCTCACTACACTAAACAAATGTGCCATGGAAGGACAATATCTATGTCATTTGTGACAAAGCATCTTATGTGTCTGGATTATGTTGGGTGCAAGAGGAAATATCGAGGAAGAATTACATAGGCGGGGTGAATGATGTACATGGTTTCGATCAACTAAGTATAATTAACTCTATCTTGGGGTATCCCTTCGTTAATCCCTTGGAACTTTAAAATTTCAAAAATAGTTGACATGTAATTTTAAGATAAACTTTGCATATAATTTTTTGAGGATGTACAATGGCATGTCTCTATTGTCGTGAAATTATTCATCCAACACCATGTGATATTGATCAATCCAATTAGACTAATTATCTGGTTTTATGCACTTATAGATGGAAATGTATTTTTTCCCAGTATTAGAAATCAAGTTAGTGTTAGGGTCTCGGAAGTGCTCAAACATCATGTATTTTGTTATATTTAAATTATGCACATAGTGATAACTAAGCCTATTTGGATAAAATTATCTCTTCTACTCCCTATAATAAGTAGTATTGTATAAAACCTATTAGGAATTGGCAATTGTGTCAATAATATAGTCAAGTGTTTTACCAAGAAAGTGATTGAATAAGTATATGTCACGACCTCATACAGCTAGGGCCCAGGGTAGAATAGACTTGGCTTGCCCAAGTCTCCTAATGGCTTGGAGATCGTGCGACACTAAAAAAATTTCCTCCAATGACGAGGAAAAAGGAGTGTACAAATTTCAGACTATGCTTACGCCTCAATTATTATAACATTTATGAAAAACATGGTATGTGTTTGATTACTTAGCACAATTCAAGAACACAAACATGCGCACAATACACAATAAAATATCTAAATTGGGAGACCCAACTGGCCTAACACCCGTTCTTTTATATATATGATAGAAACGAGTGTAAAACTCATTTACAAAGACAATATAATAAATATGATAGTTACACAGAGCACATAGCACAATGGTACAACAAAATATTTCACCTTTGCAACCCTACTATCAATGCTCCTTTGATTTTGTGTTCGGTTCACACATTTCTATAGTCCTCCTTTTCATAACACTATGCCAAGCACACTTGATAGGTGCCCCACCAGACTATGGTCACAACCAAACTGGGTGCTCTCTCATATTCTTAGAAACTCCTAAACCTATCACAGACCTCATAGATGTGCACCCGTCACCGAACCCAAGTCTCACTGCAATTCATCATCCTGTGATCCAATCACTTTCCTGAACTTTCCCTTTGATTTTCCAAATTCCTTTCCTTGTCTTTGACTTCTTGTCTTTCAACTTCCCTTCCATTTGGCATTTCCCCCCTTGCTTTCTTATATGTGACTAGACTTGATGTATGGTCCTGTCCTTTTGGTGCATCATTATGTCATGCCTCTTTGTAAAGAGTGTGTGGGTGTGTCGATTCACTGAGCACTCCACATGTCAAGGTGATGGGGTATTTCTCCAAGAACATTGGTCTGCTGAGCACCCCACCAAATGTCCATAGTGTCATTTTCTTCAAGCGCACATGTCCCACTGGCACCCCATACTTGTTCACCATGTCATTTTTCCTTGGGCACGCTTGTCTATTCATTGGCCCAATGATCTACTCATTGCTTCATTTACTTGTGCATGCCAGTCTTTCTGACACCCAATACCTCATCCATTGTGTTATGAACTTGGGCATGCCTTCCCATCTGGTGCCCCCATACCTTCTTCTACTATGTTGTTCACTTGGGCATGCCTTCCCATATGGTGCCCCCATACCTTCTTCTACTATGTTGTTCACTTGGGCATGCCTTCCCATTCGACACCCCATTCCTTGTCCACCGAGACCATCTCATTCTCTCGTCGGGACAAGTCATGGGTGTGCCAACCCATAACTTGGGTGCATCAACCCAATTAAGAAAACATACTCTATTATATCAAAACGTGTCAACCCATACTTCATTTATCTGAACCATCGAACTGGGCATGCACTCACATGAGTTTGACCAATTCATTTTGGTTCCATCATGCCTCCAAGTTGTCAACTTGCCTCAACATATGTTCTCACCCATCATATGCCAAATTTTCTTGCCAAGGTGTTGTGGTGAGTCTCATTGGTGCATCGAGCACCCAAGGTACTCCTATTCACCAATGTGACAACATCATCTTCAAGGTCTGTTGAGGGGAATCTTGGTGCCCAAGATGTCCCATGTACATTGTTTGAGAGAATAACACATATGCATCGACTACCCAATATTCAATTTAGGTAGGGAGTAGACACACATGCATGAGCTTTGTGTCGGAGGCCTTACATCCTCCCCCACTCTAAGTTGTTTTTGTCCCAACAACCTACAACTCTGCTTCTCTAGCCATGATTATGAGTCTTGCAATAAATTAAATAATCTGGGATTTCTTCCCTATGTCTATGCATTGGATCCCCTTGTGTATTGGATGGGCGGGTAGTTATTCTATCTATACTTTCAACCCACAAGAACTCATGTCTACAATGAAAATGTTCATTTCTTTTGCAATTATCCAACTATTGCAACTTGCCAAGTCACCATGGTGCCTCTCCTGGGAATCGGTTAGGCCCGCTGCCATCTCCACGACGTGAACCCAACAAATTCAGTTTTTAATGAGAAGAAGGGTGGAGACGACTAGTGAGCCATCTCCTTTTTCCTCCTTCTCCTATCCACAATTCACCTTCGTATTTCTCTTGTACTTCTTCATCAAATACATCAACAAAAACATGTTGGATATGATCCTTGCTTCATCCTCTTCCATGAGTCACTCAATTTCAGGATCGTATGTCCACAAGTCCCCCTCAAGTGTCATAGTGACTGATACAACATCTTCCTTGGAAAAATTGTACCAAGGTTGCAGTCTCTCCATGTTTCACACGTGTTCGGTGGATGGAACAACTCCCTTCTTGTCAAGATGATATGGTTCCCTCATCACCATTGTGTCCTTTGGCTCCTTCAAAAAATTATACCAGTTTTTTCACAAGTCACCAACATGCTAATGGAGGTCGAGGTCTCCACATCATCTAGGATCATTTCAATCTGGTAGGTGCACTGCTCCAAGGCTGTTAGCTTCTCACAACTTCTTAAGTAAAATTTTCCAACTTCCTCTCTTCCTCATCCCTTGGTACCTTGGAAACATCACTAGATACCTTCATCAATCAAACATAAGGATGATATTCTCATGCTCATACCCCTATTTCCCCTTACCCTCAAAACTTAAACTAGATTCGGACTAGAAAATACAACCAAACTATTTTCATGTGGTATGGTGACTACACTCTCCATCTGTATGAACTCCTAACCTAATACAACCTCATAATCATCAAGTAGAAAAACAATGAAATTCACCCTCCCGGTCTACTCTCCAATACTTAACAAAAAATCCTTGGTTGTGTCATCAACTCTCTTCCCGTCTAAGTTTACTGCTTTGAACAAAGTGTGCACATGCTCAAACTATAGTCCAAGATTCTGCACCACGTATTCCCTCGTGAAGTTATGAGTAGGTATGTTTTCCACCATCGTGAAAGTCGCTCTCCCATTGAATTCTTCTTGGACGTATCTAAGTCTTGTCATATATTCATCTTGGTTTATCATTGTTTTTTCACCAATGATAGCTCCCAATACCTAAAGAACTCCCACATATGGGTTGTCCACTTTTTCCAAATCATTCAACTTCTGATTTAGTGGAAAATTCTTGTCATAATAGTCCTATGTGCATATCCAAAAAGTGACTAGCTTCTTCTCCTTCAGTGCATCTGTCGGCTCAGTATTATCATTGTTTCCTTTGGACAACATATAATTTCCCTTTATCTTCTTCCCTTTTCCTTGCTTCTCACCTTGGGTGGCTTCTATATTCTATTGGCTACCCTTGGCTTAGTCTCTGAAGTCTAATATCTTATCAACTGCAGTGATCGCTACGAAAATGGTTTGCAAGTTTTGGTGACACAAGTCACTTTGCTCCCATGGTTATAGGAAATTCATGAAGTGGAAAATCCTATTCTCTTTTGACATGTATTTAATCTCCAACATCAGACCTGAAAACTCCTTGATGTAGGTTTGTATCTTACTGGTATGCTTCAAAATGAGAAATTGGTTCCTAAGGATCCAAGCTTGGTTCCCTGGACCAAACTATGCCTTCAAGGCTTCTTTCAATTCCAACCAACTACTAATCTTCTCTGTGGTACGTCCAACTACCAAATTATATGTGTGGTTTCTCCACCACAGTGTAGTCACTCCTATCAAGAAAATCATCGTTGCATTAACATTGGACTCATTTGAACTTTCGTTCATCTATTCCAAATTTTTCTCCATGTCCAAAGAGAAATTTCCAAGAGTCTTCGCATTTTTTGTATGATCATAAAGCTTAGGTTCCTTGATCTTGATGCATATGGGCGTGACAGTCAGGTATTTTCCAATAGTTTGATTCAACACAAAAATGGCATTTTCAATGTCTCGTAATCATCGAAGCACCAAATTCATATCATTCTCTACATGTTTCAACTGAATTTCTACATCTCCCATCCTAGAAATTACATCTGCAACTGCTTATACTTCCTCAATGGTTCCATTGAAATTTTGCATCATGCACTTGAGTTTGGTTTCTAGTTTTTTGTCATCTCTCCATGCTTATACAATGATGTTGTTAAATGATCCACCATGTTATCCAAACTAGTGACTCGATCCTTCATATTAGTAATCTTAGGGTAAAGTTTTGTGTCACTTCCTTTGTGCTACGACCTGACCATCTCTATTCACATTTTTGCTGAAGTCTGCAATTAGCTCAATACTTCGTTGAACCAAGACCAACTGTCAACACCCTAATTTGTGACAAAGAATAAACTTGACCTACCCCTTCTTAGTTTTTTGAGTCCTTCATTCGGCTATCACATAGTACTTCGCCAAGTTTGTGTCAAAGTGTGCTTACCAACTGTCACCACACAGAACTATCTAAAATGTGCAGCTATTCCTTGTTATATTGTTATGAAAGAGGTCACCAAATTTTATTCTTTTCTATCGTATCATTAATATGGTGGAGATGATATCTTACACCATCTTTCACAATGGTGACAATGGTGAAGAGCTTGTTGTTGGTTGTGGAGCCTGATTATCTTCCTGATTCATAAGTCTTTGTTTTTAGTCATGTTTATACCCCATGAAGACTTTAATCCTCAAGAGAATGTACACTCCTCCACGTGGGGGAGTTGCAGGGGGGCTGATCCCCCCCCCCCCGATGGGGGGTCTGGGGGCAAGCGGGCCCCCAACGGGGGTTCGAATCCCTTGAAGGAAAAATTTCCTTGTAAATGTATATTGTAATTTCATTGTAAATATGGACTGTTCATTATAAGTTCACATATATGATGATAGAATTTATGTTATGGTTTTTTCCCTAGAAGAAAATCCTCTTTTATGAGGGAAACATATTTCGGTCATGCATCATTGTGAATATTGTATTCTAAGAGAGGCGATTGTGAGAGAAATAAGAGGAAGTTACAACAATTGTGTTGTAGGTTGTATTCCTTCATTTGCTAGATAATAAAAGGAAGGACCTAGAAATTTCTCTGGTGGACATAGCCCACACTAGGTGAACCATGTATATCTGTGTCTCTATTGTATTGTGTATCTTCTATGTTTTATTTATGATTTTTTTATTTTTCTTTTATCCATGATCTTTTTTTTCTAACAACTGGTATCAGAGCGAAAGGTAACTCATAGGAAAAGAGGGTTCATGGTTTGAGTGGGAGAAATGGAGGAAGATGAAAAGTTTAGGGTCAAGAAATTTAACGACCAAAACTACCATTTATGGAAGATGCATATGGAATATTATTTATATCATAGGGATCTATTCCTACCATTGGGTGGAATAGAAAAGAATCCAATGACCATGAAGGACAAATAATGGGAGGTTCTTGACACAAAGGAACTAGGAATGATACGGTCGAGCCTTGCAATGTCGGTGGTTTTCAATATTTCGAAAGAAAATACAATGAAGGAGCTGATGGATGCATTGGCTAAACTGTATGAAAAACACTCTGCATCCAATAAGGTATTTCTAATGAAGAGAATATTTAATATGAACATGTCAGAAGGTCGGTCTGTTGCATATCATTTAAATGAATTTAATACGGTTACTAATCAACTAATTTTTGTAAAAGTGTACTTTGATGATGAGGTCAAGGCTCTTCTAATCTTGTGCTCATTTCCAGAAAGCTAGAATGTCTTGGTCATGGTTGTAAGTAACTTTGTCTCTGGTTCAAACACTCTAAAATTTGATGATGTTGTTGGTGTTATCCTTAGTGAGTAAATGGGACAAAAAATCACAGATGAGACATCATGTAATGTTTTAAACATGGATAATAGGGGAAGACAAAAAGATAGAGGAAAGGGATCAGGGAACCACGAGAATTCTAGGAAGGGCAGGTCCAAATCCAAACTTCGAAAGATAGAGTGTTGGAATTGTGGGAAAAAAGGACATCCGAAGAAAGACTACAGATCTCCAAAGAAACAAAGAGATGGACATCAAGAGAAAAATTAGGAAGCAAATGTAATAGGTGATGTGTTGCAAGATGCTTTGATTCTTTATGTAGATAATATTTCTGAGTCTTGGGTAGTAGATTCAGGGGCTTCGTTTCATGCCATACTCCATAGGAAACATTTTCTAGATTATGTTCAAGATGATTTTAGACAGTTTCATTTGGTTGATGATGCACCATGCAAAATTGTTGGAATTGCACAGGTAAAATTAAAGCAAAGGAATGGAAACCAATGGTTGTTGAAAGAGGTAAGACATTTTACAAATATAAGAAAAAATATAATTTCAATAGGGCATTTGGCAAGTGAAGGTTGTATATCCATATTTACAGATAAGGCATGGAAGTTCACCAAAGGATCACTGGTGATAGAAATAGGAGAGAAGGTAGGTACATTGTATTTATGTACTGGTAATACTAACTCTTCTATTTATTTAGCTTCTACAGGAGTGGATACAACACTGTGGGATCATAGGCTTGGGCACATGAGTGAGAAGGGGATGCAGATACTTCACAAAATAAACTTGTTGCCAGATCGTAAACAAATTGATTTGGATTTCTATGAGCATTGTGTTTATGGAAAACATGAGTTGTATTTCTCAGAGTCAGAAATGAAAAGAAGAGTGAAAGTTTAGATCTTGTGAATACAGATGTATGGGGACCAACTCATGTATCATATCTTGTTGGCTCTCATTATTATGTTACTTTTATTGATGATGCAACTAGAAAAACTTGGGTTTATTGCATTCAAAAAAAATATGATGTTTTTGATACTTTTAAGAAATGGAAAGCTTTGGTTGAGAATAATATAGGAAAAAGATTGAACAATCTCAAATAATAAAATGGAGGTGAATATGACAACAAGGAGTTTGATGATTACTTTTCATACCATGAGAGTTGTAGAGAGAAGATAGTTCTAGGAACACCACAATAAAATGGTGTGTCAGAAAGGATGAGTAGGACAATCATGGAGCATGCAAGGAGTATGAGATTGCATGTTGGTTTTCCCTTACAGTTCTAGGAAGATGTTGTAGATATTGTTGTTTACTTAATAAATAGAGGACCTTAAATCTCTTTGGATGGTAGAATTCCAGAAGAGGCATCAACAGGTAAAAATGTAAACTATTATTTTTTTAAGACTTTCAGTTATTAATCATTTGTCCATATTGATAAAAAAAATATAACAAAGCTTGAGAAAAAATCCAAGAAGTGTACTTTTATTGGATATAGTTTTAATGATTTTGGTTATCGCTTATGGGATTATGAAAATCATAAAATCATTAGGAGTAAAGATGACATATTCAATGAGAAGGTCATGTACAAATATCAATTGCAGGGAAAGATACAAGAAAAAGAAATACTAGAATACAGAGTGCTTGATGAGATCACTGAAAAAGAAATTCCAAAGGTGCCAGAAAATCAAAATGTACAACAACAAGAGAAACAAGTACCTAAAAATCCTGCAAGTGTTGTTAGTATATCTACCAAGTTAAGTAGACCCCCTAATCGATACTCTCCTTCATTGTATATTTACTGTTGATTGATTCTAGTGAGCCATAATTTTATGAAGAGGAAATGTTGGTAGACATTAAAAAGAAGTGGGAGCAAGGAATGAAAGAGGAAATGGATTCCCTTGTAAATAACCAGACTTGGGATTTGGTTTAGTTTCCTACAAGAAAAAGAGCATGGAGAATAAATGGGTTTACAAGTTGAAGGAAGAAGATGGAGGAAAAAAATGGTACAAGGCTAGAATTGTTGTAAAGGGGTTTGCACAAAAGAAAGGTATATATTTTGATGAAATATTTTCTCCTATTCTTAAAATGACTTCAATTAGGACTATTTTAAGTCTCGTGGAAGTATAATATTTACATCTTGAACAATTATATGTAAAAACAACTTTTCTCCATGGGGATTTTTAGGAAGAGATTTATATGCAACATCCATAGTGGTATGAGGTCAAAGGGAAGGAAAAATTGGTATCCAGGTTGAAGAGGAGATTGTATGGCCTAAAGCAAGATCCAAGGCAGTGGTATTTGAATTTTGACAGGTTTATGACAGAACAAGGTTATAGTAGATGTCATTCTGATCACTTTGTTTATTTTAGAAGGCTAGAAAATGGAAGCTATATTGTCTTACTATTGTATGTTGATGACATGCTTGTTGTAGGGTCTAATATGCAGGATATAAATGTGATCAAGAATAAATTAGACAATTCATTTGCAATCAAGGATTTGGGTGTTGCAAATAAAATCCTTGGTATGAGAATAACAAGAGACAGGAAAAATCACAAATTGAAATTGTCTCAAGGTGAGTACATAGAGAAGTTATTGGAGAGGTTTAGAATGCAGAATGAAAAACCAATTAGTACACCTTTGGCCAACCATTTCAAATTAACTAAGGAAATGTGTACCAGGAAAAGGAGGAGATAAAATACATGTCCAGGGTCCCTTATTCATCAGAAGTTGGCAGCTTGATGTATGAAACAATTTGCACAAGACCAGATATTGCACATGTAGTGGGAGTTGTGAGAAGGTATATGAAAACCTAGGTAAAGAACAATGGGAGGAAGTAAAGTGGATTCTCATGTATTTGAGAGGTACTGCTACTCATTCATTATGTTTTGGAGGTTCAGACATTGTTCTACAAGGATATGTTGATTCAGATATGGTAGGTGATAAAGATAGTAGGAGGAGCACCACATGGTATGTTTCTACTATAAGTGGAACAACAATAAGTTGGATTTCGAAACTGCAAAATGTTTTTTCACTTTCAACAAAAAAAGCAGAGTATGTGGTTGCTACAGAGGCTAGTAAAGAAATGATTTGGTTAAAGAGGTTTATGGAGGAATTGGGAAAGAAGTAGGAGAATAGTAGGTTGTACTATGACAATGAGATTGTCATTCATCTTGCAAAGAACTAAACCTTCCATTTGAATACTAAGTATATATATCTCATGTACCATTTTATACAATCCATCTTGGAAGATGGACATTTGAAGTTGGAAAATATACACACTAGCTAGAATCCTGTAGACATGTTAACAAAGGGAGTAACCAGGGAGAAACTGAGTTCCTGCTCAATTTTTGTTGGTCTTCAAGCATGAAGGTGAATATGAGAAATTTTCCAATTCTAAGAAGGATCATAGTCCAATAGATACAACAACGATGGAGTTGTTGAGATCAGTCTCCAAGTGGGAGATTGTTGGTTGTGGATCCTGATTATCTTCCTGATTCAAAGGTCTTTTTTTCCAGCCGTGTTTATACCCCATCAAGACTTTACACCCTAAAAGAATGTACACTCCTCCATGTGGGGGAGTTGCAGGGGGTATTTCCCCCCTTGTGGGGTCCAGGGGCAAGCGGGCCCCTGACGGGGATTCGGGGTTGAAGCCCCCAAAGGAAAATTTTCCTTGTAAATGTATATTGTAATTTCATTGTAAATCTAGATCGTTCATTATAATGTCATACATATGATGGTAGAAGTTATATTAGGTTTTTTTCCCTAAAATGAAACCCTCTTTTATGAGAGAAATGTATTGCAACTATGCATCATTGTGAATATTATATTTTGAGAGAGGATACTATGAGAGAAAGAAGAGGAAGTTACAACTAGTGTGTTGTAGGTTGTATCCATTCATTCACTGGATAATAAAAGGACGGACCCAAAAATTTCTCTAGTGGACATGGCCCACACTGGGTGAACCACGTATATCCGTGTCTCTATCATATTGTGTATCTTCTGTGTTTTATTTCCACATTTTTTTTTTTATTTCTCCGCGATCATGTTTTTCTAACACTTGCTAGAATATTCATCAAGATGAACTCAAATATGTCCCTTGCTCGAATGCCTAAGTTCGCGCTTTGATACCATTTTTCATGGCCTTACACAACTAGACGCCTTGGGAGGAATAAACTTGGCTTACCTAAGTCTCCTAGTGGCTTGGAGATCTTGCGACACTGCAATGTTTTCCACCAATAGTGAGGATGAACTAGTGTATGAATTTTAGACTACGCCTATGCCTAAATTATTATAATAGTTATTCAAAACATTTTATGTGTTTGGTTACTTATCACAATTCAAGAACACAAGAATGCACACAATACATAGTACAATATGTAAAACAAGTAGCCCAACCAACCTAAGACTCATTTTTTTATATATGACGGAATCGAGTGTACAACTTGTTTACAAAGACAATACAATGATTTTTATAGTTACACAGAGTGCATAACACAACAATACGACAAAATATTTCACCTTCACAACCTTGTTATCAATTCTCCTTTGGTTCTACATTCAGTTCACACCTTGTTGTAGTCCTTTGTCACATAAAACTATGTCAAGAGTGCCTAAAAAGCTCCCCACCATACTGTGGGCATGACCAACCTAGGTGCACACTCATCTTCTTTGAAACTCTTCAAATTTTTGTAGACCTTGAAGATGTGCAGCCTTCAATGAACCTATATCGTTAAGATTCTTTATCTTGTGATCCATTCACTTGCCCGAATTTTCCCTCTGACTCGTCGAGTTCCTTGCCTTGTCTCTGACTTCTTGTCTTTTGACTTCTTTTATGTTTGGAATTTGACCCCTTACCTTCTTATATGCGACTAGACTTGGTGGATGGTCACATCCTTTGGGCGCATCATTATGTCATGCCACTTTGTAAAGGGTGTGTGGGGAGTTGGTTCGTCAAGTGCTCCACATGCCAAGGTGTCAGGGTATGCCTATGGGCACGTTGGTCCATTAAGAACCCCATCGAATTTCATAGTGTCATTTTGATTGGGTATATTTGTCCCATTGGTTCCCTATACTTGTTCACCATATCGTTTTTCCTTAGGCGTGCCTTTCTATTCGATGCCCCAATTCTCTTCCCGCCATTCCATTTACTTGGGTGTGTCACTCCATCTGGCACCCCATACCTCTTCTATGTTTTTATGCACTTGGATGTGCCTACCCATTTCATGCCCCCATAACTTCATCCACTATGTCATTTTGGTCACTCTTTCCCATCCGACACCTCGTGCCTTGTCCATTGAAACCATATTGTGCTCTCATCTAGCCAAGTCATGGGTGTGCCAACCCATAACTTGGGCATTCCAACCCAACCAAACAACCTTACTCCATCATATAGAAATGTGTCAATCATACTTCATTTAACCAAACCATCAACCTGGGTGTGCACTCACATGATTCTAACTGACTTGTTGTGGTGCCATCGTGCCTCCATTTTTTCGACTTGTCTCAAGGTATGTTCTAACCCATCATATGTCAAAGTTGCTCACCAAGGTGTTATGGTGAGTCTCCTTGATGCTTCAGGCAGCCAAGGTACTCCTACTCACCAATGTGCCAACATCATCATCAAGGTCTATCAACGGACCTCTTGGTTCCCAATATGTCTCATGTGCATAATTTTAGTGCATTGCACATATGCATCCAATGCCAAATCTTCAGTTCAGGAAGGGAGCAGTCATGCACACCCAAACTCAGTATTAGAGAATTTATAGCATCCCTCTCTAAACATTTAGCTTAGGAATCTCAAGGCTAAAATTAATGTTAATATCTCAACTTTCTGACCTTGAAGAGGAGGGTTGGGATTAATCTCTTGCTTTTCTGTTTCTAACTCTTATTTGGAGGGTTTAAGTTTTGATCTTTACGATCAATTTTTTCAAGGTTAAGAATTTGAGGACATTCCATTGAAAAAAAAACAATATTTCCATGTTTGATGAATACTATTTTTTCATTAAACACAAAATAGTGTTAGGGTAACAATAAGAAAAATAGAGCAACAATTTTTGGAAGAATAAGAAAAAAATTACTATCTCAACAATGTTTCCCACAACAAATGAAATTTGTCTCCCCCCTTCTTAACCAGTGATTATCATGTGATGCATGTTTATTACTACGATTTTTTTCATTGATTAGATGGTCGTGCTTATTGAGGGATGTGGGTGTGTTGTTCTCCACAACTCTATGTTTCTTCTCCAAGGGGTTTTCAATGAATTAGAAATACTCGGGAAGGATATTGTTTTCATGAATATGTAACACATATGTGTTATAACCCATGTGCATTTTTAAGGCATAGTCATTTCTATGGTGCTAAGATTGACATATTCAAGGTTGAGGATTAAAATATCCTTTTGTTATGGTTTGAAGTAACGAAGACGCATTGTGAAAATCCATAATGGCATAAATTAAGTGGCTCAACTTTGTGCATAAGCCCAAAAATTGACATAATGGTGTCACCCTAAGAAATCAAATACAAATGATTTTTTATTGAAAAAGTGACACAAAACATAGAATAACTCAAAATGAAGTGGAACATTTGTATTTTTACACCACTTAAAGAAATGCATTCAAAGAAAAAGGGAAAAGGGGCAAACTACTAGTCAAAGCATGTTTGAGCCTTAAAAGTATACAAATGAGTTGCCAACCACAGTAAGGGGTGGGATCATGAGGCATATAATAGTGCACATGGTTTCCTAGGTAACAAGATCCAAGGTAAAGAGGGAACCTAATGACCAAGGATCAAATTTGTGTTGAAGTGGACAATTTCTCTCTAAGTCGATAAATTGAAGCTTATGTTTATGGATTTTAGAATGGTCTCTTTCCCATGGAAATCTAAATGAAACCTGAGATGAATAAAGGATCAAATAAATAAAGACATGAGGTTGGGGAAATCTCATGCAAAGGTTACCTGGATAATTAAAAGGACTGAACTAAGACACAAGAAAGGGATAGACTAATTTTAATTGGAGTAATACCCTTCAACATCATCATCCTAAGTTGATGTGTAATGTGAAAACACAGTTTTCATGTTATGGATCGAAAATGACATTTTAATCATCACTATTAGAAAAGTTCCAAGCATAAACATATCCTAGTGACATTAGCCGAGTGTCACATGTTACTAAGTGGAGAGGCATATTCTATAACTTAATATGAGAAAATTTATCTCTAATGAGTGAAACACTAGTATTCATCATCTTTTTACATTAAGAAACAATAGTACATTTTAATAATAAAAATAATATACTTCAATAATAATTAACCTAAATCTATTTTTTTAAGGTGAAAATATTTTCCCTGCATTTTGTAAGGAAGTAAGAAGTCACACTAAACCAACCAAGAAAGATACAGTATATATTAACATAAAGTAAATGACAAACACACGATACACAGAGATTTTACCCTGGAAACCCAACCGAGAAAACTAGCATTACTTGAGCATCTTTCTCTCTTGTTGTCTTATTCATTCATTAAATAAAGAGTTAAATGACCAGCCTTGGTATAAACCTGAAACAGAATCACAATCATACTATCTTGATTTACATAAGAACAACCTTGTAGCCCAATCATCTTGCATATACATGACGTTCACTATCCTTATAAAGATTCATCTGAACATCAACATAATACAATTACAACATGCCTTATTTATAAGTTTTACATCATGAAAAACCCTAAATCATGGTGCCCAAAAATGGTTACAGATCCATGCAAATTATTGGCTACAATTCCATGAATCTCGGGATTATGTTATAGTAGACTTCTAGTCAGTTTACTAGTTGAATACCCTATCGACCTCTATTCAGTTATCACTCGACCTCCTATCGACTAATCTTTCAACTTCCCATAAATCACTTCATCTTTGACTTCCTGGTTGATCATTTCGACCTCTCCTTAACCATTGACTCAACTCACTTGTCAATTGACTTTTCACCGAGTTGATCCACCTCAACTAGATAGTCAGATGACTATTATTTCACTACAAAGAATATAACAACCCAACATTCTCCCACTTGTTGTCTTCTTTGCTAATAGAAGAGAACCTAAAATTATATTCACATACCGAGGGTAGCAATGCCCATTTCTTCTCTACACCTAGAGAACTTTATATTACTCATAGACTTGGTCAAAGAGTTTGCTATGTTTTCCAATGTGTCTATTATCTCTAGTAACACCTTGTTGTTTTCCACCATGTCTCTCACGAAATGGTATTGCACATCAATATGATTCATCCTGGAATGGAAAGTTGGGTTCTTTACCAAGAATATTTCACTTTTACTATCTCAATTTATCTTCATAACTCTCACCTCGAACTCGATATTTGAGCACAATCAATGCAACCATATTAATTCTTTGCTTCCATGAGTAGTTGCCATGTATTTAGCTTATGTTTTCAAAAATGATATGACTTCCTATTTCTTAATCATCCAATTGATTTATCCACCAAATATATTGAACACATATCCATTGGTCGACCTTCGTCGATCTATATCTCTAGCCCAATCGGCATCGAAAAAGCCATGTACATTTACTTCCCTATCACCTGAAGGTTTTTCTTGGTAGCATATAGCATAATATTTTGTCCCACACAAATACTTGAGAACTCTCTTGATATCAATCTAGTGCTCTTTACCAAGTGTCGACATGTATCTATTCAATACTCCCACTACATGAGCAATATCTAGTTGAGTGCATACCATCTCATACATCAAACTACCAACGACACTAGCATAAGGAACATGTGCTATGTCCTCTATTTCTTCTTATGTCTTTGGAAATTGTTCAATAGTTAGTTTTTCTCCCATAGGAATTGACACCTTGACTAAATATTTCTAAATTCCTAATCTCTTTTGATCTCCATTCCTAGAATGAAGTTCATTGCACTGAGCCCCTTCATGTCAAAATTGGAGGATAGCTAATTTTTCACCTCATTGATTGTGTCCATAATGTTCCCAACTAGAAACATGTCATCAACATACAAAGCTACACATATGAAATTCCCACCTTATTCCTTGTAATATACACAATGATCAACCTTACTTCTCACAAATCCTAAACTAAGGATGTATGTGTCAAAATTATGGTGCCACATCCTTGGTGATTATTTTAGACCATAAAGGGATATTTTCAATTTGCACACCAGATCTTTCTTTCCTTTTACTACAAATCCTTCAAGTTGTTTCATGTAGATTTCTTCTTCTAGGTCCCCATGTAGGAACAATGTCTTCACATCCATTTGTTCTATCTCAAGATAAAATGTTGTAGCTAGAGACATTAATACTCTAATGGAAGTGAATTTTGAAATAGGGGAAAAAATATCACCAAATTCGACTCCCTTGACTTAGGAATATTCTTTCGCTACCAGTCGAGATTTGAATTTCTTGACTTGACCTATTGCATTCAACATTTTCTTGAAAACCCACTTTTTACTGTCAAGTTTCCTTCCATTAGGTATCTCTACCAAATCCCATGTCTCATTCTTGTGCAAGGATTCCATTTCTTCGATGTAACATACCCAACCACCAAGGCTAGACCACATTACTTCAAATCACACTTCAAGATCTGATTTCAAATTCTAATAATAATTAATTCAAAAAGAAGCATTAAAGAATGCAATAACCACACATGCAATAATCAAGATTCATGCTATGCTTAAAAATAATTCTTAAGCATTCCATGTACAACAATAAATAGCAAGAAGACACATTATAAATACGTGTCCCCATGTAGGAACAATGTCTTCACATCCATTTGTTCTATCTCAAGATAAAATGTTATAGCTAGAGACATTAATACTCTAATGGAAGTGAATTTTGAAATAGGGGAAAAAATATCACCAAATTCGACTCCCTTGACTTAGGAATATTCTTTCGCTACCAGTCGAGATTTGAATTTCTTGACTTGACCTATTGCATTCAAC
>ML794201.1:13724-38575 GCA_009831015.1 Picea engelmannii | reverse complement strand
TCACCAAATTCGACTCCCTTGACTTAGGAATATTCTTTCGCTACCAGTCGAGATTTGAATTTCTTGACTTGACCTATTGCATTCAACATTTTCTTGAAAACCCACTTTTTACTGTCAAGTTTCCTTCCATTAGGTATCTCTACGAAATCCCATGTCTCATTCTTGTGCAAGGATTCCATTTCTTCGATGTAACATACCCAACCACCAAGGCCAGACCACATTACTTCAAATCACACTTCAAGATCTGATTTCAAATTCTAATAATAATTAATTCAAAAAGAAGCATTAAAGAATGCAATAACCACATATGCAATAATCAAGATTCATGCTATGCTTAAAAATAATTCTTAAGCATTCCATGTACAACAATAAATAGCAAGAAGACACATTATAAATACGTACATCAAAGATAATAATAATATACAACGAAATATAAATATACAAAAAACACATGGAGAACTTATCATTAACTAAATCATTCACCAATTAGATGAAAAACAAGGACGTTCCTCCAAACCATAAACATTGTTGTTCCAGATCTAAATAGAAAGTCACCCCCAATCCATGGCTATGAATCCAAAACGATGGGTCCTAGGTCGAATCTATACACAACAATTAGCTAACATGCTCTCAAGTTTTCCCAACCACACAACAATCCTTATTTCCAGGTCTCTTTCCCTTTATCCTACATAACCCAAAAAAATAAACCCATTTCTCTTCCATGCAATCCCTCAGGTTGTTCCATTTATCTCTAGGGATCTAGTGCTACTAGTAAGGAAATATCAATGCTATAAATTTCAAGGATTCTTAGTTGGGACAATTATTTCATAACTTCCATCAATATCATGCATGTCGACATCCATTCCCTCTTGGAATGATCAGGAATTCCTCATAGTCATATAGAAATGGTTCACTACCTTCAACCATTCACTTCCATGCACAAACCAAGAGCACATGAATGAGAAAGAATGACGAAGATGAGTTATTGAATAACAATAAAAATGAAGAACCAAAATGAAAGAGTGAAAGAGTAAACCCCCCAAACAACCCAAATATGGGTTTATATAATTACACGAACCAAGAACCACATGGCCTCCCCAAGAATCTCATGTAACCACTTCCGCCAACTAAAAACAAGATGGGTGAATAAAATAATAATAAAATACTTATCCGCTTTAGCCCCTTTTCTCGTGGAATCATACCTCCCTATCTCTTTTCCTTGTCTACATTGTAGCCAATGGTGTATTTTATTATTTCTAGGCACCTAAGCCTTTTGGCATACCAACCTACTAGCCTAAGTCAAATTTACATAATACATTCTAGTTCGTAGGGGTTAAAACTAGGGTGTTACATCCCC
This sequence comes from Picea engelmannii, assembly GCA_009831015.1. Lineage (NCBI taxonomy): Eukaryota > Viridiplantae > Streptophyta > Pinopsida > Pinales > Pinaceae > Picea > Picea engelmannii. The sequence continues at coordinate 37,218 of ML794201.1, read as the reverse complement.
CTCTTATTATTTTTGGCACTTTCCTTTTTTAAAAACACCATACTGATGTTATTATCATCACAAAGTTAGGATCGTCGGTCTTTGATCTGCATAGGAAGTCCAACCAAATGATTATATACATAGAAAATCCAACCTAAAAAATGCATACATAAGCACTTTGACCCAAAACATGCAGAAGGATTTTACAATTTACATTTTTGGCAGTAGTTCCAACCATCAATATCTCATTCCCCATAAGCCTATGCAACCCAACGAAGTGTTCCCCCTTATCTTCTCTACAGTCCTTCAAGTTGTACCACTTCTCTTCAGGGCTTCAATGCAATAAAATAGGAATTCTTAGAGTTGTTTCCTGAGGAAATTGAGATGCAACAAGTCCACTAGAGTTTTATTTGTTCCTTTCCTTTGTCATTGAACTCAATTTTCTTCTAGTTCTCTTCTTCATGAGCTTCCATATTTAATATCCAACATCTTATCTGTATTACACACATATAGTCATCATAAGATATCGTTATAACAATTTTCAATCATAAATGTCAAATCTGTTTTATACAGAAAAATAGAATTTCCAAGCATGAGCTTCCTTCTCATAATTCATTTGGCTCTTGCAGAAGCAGGCATCAGTGTTTATTATATCTCATATAATTTCCATACCCAAGACCATTATTCCTGAAATTTTCTCAACCTTCACTCAACCGAATCAACTATTAGCATATCACAACAATTTTTAATTATAAATATCCAAATCTATTTTATACAGGAAAATAAAATTCCCCAGACATGAGGTTTTTTCTCATAATGTTTGTCTCTCGTAATAGTTCCATACTTGAGACCATTCTCCTTGAAATTTCCTCAATTTATATGCAACCAAAATGATTGTCGATAATTTTTAAGTTCCAATTTCCAAAACTATTTTATACAAAAAAATAAAATTTCCTAGCATGAGCTTCTATTCATAATGTTTGGATCTTACAACAGTAGATACCGGTCTTCCTTATAGTCATACCTTATTTCCATATCTAAGACTACTCCACCTGCAATTTTCCTCAAATTTCACTCAACCAAACAAACTATCAGTATCATGCACATTATCATCCTATCTTTGTAACATTTTCAACAACTCAAAAAGTGATATAAGAATTGTAACAAACTAACAACTCAATCACCTTTAGCTAGTATTCACATTAAATTTAATGTAACTATCCATCACTTTTCATTTTTGAGACCACATGGTTTTCATAATACAACAAATAATTACCAACAAAGCATCAATGTGCCAATACCCATGGCCACATGTATACAATGCATCTCTACATTCACTACTTAATACCACATATCTATGTCATGCATTCCACCATGTTGAGTTTGGAGGTTTGGCCAACGCCTCAACACATCATTCGAACTCTTCCCAATACTTCTTGACTATTTGGATACCCTCCTCTTCCACCCATACACAACATGAGGAAACATAGTTCCTAATTTCTCTTCAGTGCTAGAAAAGAGGTTGCAGTCCAAACATTAGCTATACAAGGGAAACCATTGAGCACTCACACAATGCTATAGACTTTCCATATCCAACCATCTCATGGTCTCACACATGACTGGCTCTATGGTTATTCATTGCTATAGTAGGAGTATGTCTCCTAATTTGACTTGGTTATGATCCCATATCCAATTATAACACGATATGAAACTAAATTTTATCTAAATGCATTCTATCATCAACAACATTTATATAATCTAGGCCTTTCGCCATCACATATCAATTTAAATCTTGAAAAATTAACTAAGGGGATTTTTACCTCAGTTTACTTCAACATTTATGCCTAGGAAGAAACCAAATGCATTTTTTCATGGTTGTGATCAACTTGCTACCTAATTATATGGTATTTGTAGATGATCACATGCTTCTTGCTCCATCCTTTTGATCACCATTTCTTCCACCCTCATGGGTCCTCACATAGATGGAAGTCATAAGAAACAACAACATCCACATCTTTAACTATGATATATCATTTTTCCTAAATACATAATCCATCATTAGATATACTCAATTGCCATAACATATTTATTGTATGTATATAACAACAAACTATTCTAAGTCCACAAGCATGCCATATGCATATCCAAGCATGTACATATGCACAAATTCACATCCATATGCACCAAGAATTTATTGTGAGCATGCCTACTAATGCATATGCATTCTAACTTCTTTATATGCATCATGCACTCTAGTGCATTTTTTTTTTTAGTTCACTTATTTATTTATTTATGTTGTAGCTAGTTGTCCTTTAATTTCTTTAGATCCCTGTTGTCTTGTGTGCTCCCATTCTGTTGATCTGCATTATCGTTCCCTAGTATGAACACTTTCTAGACAAGTTCCACTTGGTCATTCTGCAATCCAACCAATGTGTTCTATTTGCAATAACGTCACTTAGGAAGACATATCCAAACCTTACCTTTATGAATCATTACAAAACCTTGGAATGTGGTAGCTCAGAACATTCCATCCCTCTACTACCACAACATCCTTGAATCAACTTAACCACTCTCATTCCACATCCCTACTATTACTTGTAGTTGTCCATTGGATCTCCCAATTTTGGGAATAGTTCTCAACACTTCAATTAAAAATTCCTTATGAGGCCATACTTTTCCCACTTGACACCATTCCCAATGGAAGTCTATTTTCATTTAGTGGAACTTTTCAAGTAAAAAAACCTTCATTATTCTATTCTCGAGTTCTCTACATTGGTATCACGATTCCACTATGAACTGTAATATCAAGAGTGTCTTTCTTGATCTGAGTAGTTGTAGACAAGGTGGTTGATTCATAGCTAGAAAATACTTCATAGGAACTCTTCTGCTCCAAACATAGAGATGATTCACACCTCACCTCATAAGCTACTTTTTCACTTTTTCATCAAGCTTGTAACTATCTACATATCTCTACCTTCAATGATATGGAGTATTGATTTTCCTTTCTATGCCCATTAATGACATTCTTCACCCACTGTCTTCATGTCCTATGTGAGGCTTCTTCTTGTTGTGCCTATAATTCATTCCTATTTTGTAGAAATTGACTAATAATTCTTTTTGTTCCACTCTTCTGAGTTCTTTATCCATTTCTCATTACTTTCCCTATAACTCTTTATTACCTCAACCAACTTCTACAAGATCTGTCATACTTCCACGACTTTGATATCCAATTCTATACTTGAATTTATTTGATTATACCTTTAATTATGCAAAGAGTGCAAACAACCATTTTTGTTAGAATTATACATTATAGAAATTGTGTCAATTAATGCTACAGGTCCTTTTTCTGCTCAACTCATGAAGAATTATATCATAATTATCCAAATTATAATAATTCTAGGTTATTATTCTACGAATCATATTTCCAATGACTATACTCATGCCTCATTTCAATCTTTGAGCTGAAAGCTATGGCTTCATGAAAAATCCATTTTCACCCCATTTGTGCATTTTCTCCACTAGTGTAATTTTATTGAAAAAACAATTTCGGTTAACTACAAAAGAAAATATGTCAAGAAATAGAAAAAAATTTATATGATAAATAGATAAAAATAATGACAAGGAATTCATGAAAACTCTCATATCTTGAATTTGATACACCAGTAAAAAACAACGACAATCTGGAAATGACAACTTTGTCATTTTCCACAATTTTTTTAGACTCTCAATTTTTGGCAAAATTGGCTCTCTCAATATGTGCACTTATGGAGAATTTTCACTAAACCAAATTTGTTTCTCTTAATGATTATATAAAATGTTGAGTAAATACAATTTTCCAATTTTGTGATCTACGGTCACTTTTCCTCTAAAAATCTAAAAAAACCCCCCAAAAAGTGGCCCAAAATACTAGATTTTGGTCTTTTTCAGCATCCCCATTCCAATCCCCTTGGAATCTATTCAATTTATTCATGGGTTATTTCCATGTCTTGTTTATATACTCTCTCCAAGAATTTCAGAATAATATGGATCTATGCCAATGATCTGAACCCAGATCTTTAAAAACCACTATTTTGCATTTTTTGACAAATCTAAGTAGAAATAAACCATGAACCTCTCTAGCACTTTTGTATATCTCCTCTCTGCGGAAAAGAATCAAAATTTTCATCTCATAATGACTTAATATGCTACTATTATGGCCAAAATAATAGTTCTTGTCTATGTGAATATGCATTTTCAATCTCAAATAAGAAGAAATATAGACCGTTGATCTTTTTAAATTACTGACCCAATCATCGACCATTGACCCTTCTGCCTGGAAACCGATTGCAGTGTGTATCTAAACTGACCAACCCAACCATCGACCATTGGACTTCGATGATTTCCATTTGTCTAAATGAAACACCTTACCAATACTGTCGACCTGACCATGAACCATCGACTGTCGTTCATCGATCATTCCTATTGATTGTTGTAGACATTTATCTAATTCAGTCGACTCGACCATCGACCACTTTTTTTGACTATAGAAACACTTCTCTAATTCAACCGACCCGAACGTTGGCCATTGACTACTATTGTTGAATGACGTGTCTTGATACATGGATGCTGACATGACAAGACACATATACTTTAACATGGCATTCTGGATAACATGGAATGACACGTGGATGATGACCTGGCATGACACATCATCACTCTTTTTTTTCATAAGTCATCGATCATTTCTCTTGGATGATCTGACACTTCACCAAATCATTTGATTCTCAACCATCGACCATTCACACTTTCTCTTACTTGATCATAACACTTTTCTAAATTGGATGACTCAACCACCTCGTTGAATTGACTGACACCACTGAATGATTGATGTATACATTCCTCTAATTCAACCAACCTGACCATCGACCATCAACCCTCGGCCATTTATCATTCCTATTGACTGATGTAGACATTCCTCTAATTCAACTGAGCCGACCATCAACCATCGACCACTTATGTTGACTATCGAAACACTTATCAAATTCGACCGACCCGAATGTCGACCATTGACCACTTATGTTGAATGACATGTCTTGACACATGGATGCTGACATGGCATGACATATATACTCTAACATGGAATTTTGGATGATGTGGAATGACATGTGGATGTTGAAGTGGTATGACATGTCATCACCTTTTTTCCATCATTCATCAGTCATTTCTCTTGGAGGATCCAACACTTCACCAACTCAGCTGACGCTCGACCATCGACCATCGAAACTTTCTCTTACTTGTTCAGAACACTTTGGAAAATTGAACGACTTGACCACCTCGTTGAATCGGCCAAAACCAACCATCGTCCCATCAATCATTTCCCTTTTTTGATCAAAATGTTTCGCCAATCTAGTCGACCCGACCATCGATGATTTTCGTTGGTGACCAAGACTTCTCCAATCTAGCTAACTTGACCATCGATTGTTGTTCGTCGAAATTTCCATCGACAACCAACACTTTTCCATTCTGACCAACCTAACCATTGGTCATCAGCCATGAGTGATTTTTTTTGGCAACCAACACTTAGAAAAATTTTGACCAAAACTTGGACGAATCCGGTCCTTTAATCTTCCATTCAAAAATGATCTTGGCCATTGATATGATATGTTTTCCAAACCCCTGAAAATGAATCTTAATAATCAATTCTTTCATTTTTTTCAACGCCGAAAACAGATCCTAATCGTCGATCTCCCCCTTTCCAAATCTATGAAAATGAATCAAGACCATTGATCTAGAGATCTAATGCGATGTCAGTTTTTTATTCATCAAACTCTTTCCAATGCTACAACAAACATTAAAATATGAATGTGTTCGACCTTGCAGGTCAAATTCAACTCTGCAACTCTACAAATTGAATCCATTAAAATTATTAGACAATTTTGGGTTTTTTCAAACTCGAATCTGCTCAATAATTTGAGGAATTTCCCTCTATTATTTCCATTTTCCCCAAAATTCGCTCAGAACAAAGTCCGCAACATCGAATTTCCCAAATTCCCACTCATCCTAGCCCATACCAGTTTGGTGTTTGAACCAAAAGATTTGATACCACTTTTTAATGTACCCAACCACCAAGGCCGATCCACGATACTTCAAATCATAGTTCAAGATATGATTTCAATTTATGATAATAATTAATTCGAAAATAAGAATGAAAGAATGCAATAACCACACTTTCAATAATCAATATTCATTCTAGACTTAAAAAGAATTCTTAATCATGCCATGGACAACAATAACTAACAAGCAAGGAGATTATAAATACATATCTCAGGGATAATAATAATACATAACAAAATATAAATATATAGAAAAATGCAGAGCACTTATCATTAACTAAATCATTCACCAACTGGTTGCAGACCAAGGACGTTCCTCCCAACCATAGACATTGTTGTTTCAAGTATCAACAATAGGCCACCCTCGATCCATGGATATGAATCCACAAGGACGGGTCCTAGGATGACTCTACACACATGAGTTAGCTAACAGTCTCTCACATTTTCCCAACCATACAACAATCCTAATTTCCAACTCTCTTCCCATTCAACCTACACAACCCAAAAAAAAAACCCTTTCTCTGCCATGCAGTCCCTCGGGATATTCCATTTCTCTCTAGGGTTCCAATGCTATTGGTCAGGAAATATCAATGTTGTAAACTCTATTGATTTGCATTTGTGGACAGTTCTTTCATAACTTCCATCAATCTCATGCACTTCAACATCCATTCCCTCCTGGAATGATTATTAATTCCTCAAAACCATATAGCAATGGTTCACTACCTTCATCCATTTGTTTCCATGCCCAAACCAAGAGCACATGAATGAGCAAGAATGACGAAGATGATTTATTGAATAACAATGAAAGAAGAACTAAAATGAAAGAGTGAACTCTCCAAACAACCTAGAGAGGGGTTTATATAATTACAAGAACCAAGAACCACAATACCTCCCCAAGAAGATCATCTAATTACTTCCCCCAACTAAAACCAAGATGGGTGAGTAAAACAATAATAAAAGCCTTTGCTCCTTTAGTCCACTCTCTCATGGAATCATAGTTCCTTATCTCTTGTCCTTGTCTGTCTTGCAACCAACGATGTAATATATATATATATATATATATATATATATATATATATATATATATATATATATATATATATATATATATATATATATATATTACATTTGTAGGCACCCCGACCTTTCGACATACTGGTTCACCATCTTAAGTCACATTTATATAATACATTCTAGTTCACGGGGTTTAAAATCGGGGTGTTATATTTGACCATGGAATCTTTCCAAAGTTTACCCTCTATCAATTCGGCTACCTCATTAACTACCATAGGCTCCTCGTCAATGGAAAATAACATAATTGTGGAACTTGAATCGAGTGCAATATACCTTTCAGCTAGTTTTCTTACTCATTTATACCTCCTTACAACCAGCGTCAGATGTTCCACCTCTTCATCTGATTCTGTCAACTCGTCTGAATAATTTTCATCGTTCCTCAGTTCAAACAACAACTTCTCTATTTCTTTCTCCATTTGAACCCCTTTATACTTGGAATTTCTTCCTACTTCTTTGAATATCACATCTCGAATATACATTATTTTCCTCAATAATGGATCCCATAGTTTATATCCTTTCACTCCATCCTTGTAGTTGATGAAAATACACTTGACTTCCTTATTATCCAACTTGTTCCTCTTTTCCTTGGGAACACGCACAAATGCACACAGTCAAAAACTTTGAGATGTGAAAGTGAAGGCTTTGTTGGATTACTCAGAGGGGGGGTGAATCAGTAATAGAGAAATTTAATCCTTTTTAACCATATAATGCAAGTGTTATATCACTGTAGCATTACCATCCAATAATTGCAAAGTAAATAAATAATGAACAAATTAGCAATCATACACATACATAGTACACCAGTGTTTTTATGTGGAAACCCAAAGCGGGAGAAAACCGTAGAATGTTTTTTCTTATATGTCTTTAAGAATTACATTCATTGGAAGCATCGACTTCCTTTGTTTTCCAGCTGCAATTGGAAGGAGGCTCCAACCCCCTAGTTTCTCAGGCTACAACCCAAGGGAAGCTACAACTCCCCATATCTCTATCTACAACCAGAAGGAGGCTACAACCCCCTATGTTCTCTGTCTACAAATGGAAGGTGGCTACAACCACCTATCCTTGCCCCATCCAACCGCCCTAACGTAGAAGTAGAATGATGGAACCACTGTGAGATATATTGTTGTAAACATGTACCAATCAACCTACACCAAACAACCTGTACCAATAACCTGAACCATGCATCAACATGTACCTCAACCTGTAATCAACATGTACCATAAACAAGTGCATCAACCATGCACCAACTTGTACCAACCAACCTGTACTATAAAAAATCGCATCAACCATGCACCAACTTGTACCTCAACCTGTACCATGAACAAGTGCATCAACCATGCACCAAACTTGTACAAATAACATGCCACAAAAACCTGTCCAAACAACCTATCAAACCAACCTTTCTCATCAATATTATCAACCAAATTAGGTCTACTCACCAAGATCAATCACCAAGACAACTCTCAAATATGTGCATCAACCAAGCATAACACAACAACTCATAATCATCACCAAGATCAATATGTGCTTCTAATAATATACCAAGACAAGTATGCTACATCATCCATAAACCATGTGTCAACAATACTACTAACACGTTCTTCCAACCATGTACCAAGTATGTACCAATCATGTATCAACTACTCATCAACTATGACTCATCAATATGTACCAACATCATCAACTATACACTTCATGTATGTGCCAACTCATCAACTACTTGTCTCAACCATGTACCCAACATGTACCTCAACCAAAAGCCCTCATCAATTTCATCATCCAAATATGATTTGTAACTTTGTAATAGACCTGATGTATATGATCACATACATGCAAACCTTCCTTAACTTTAACAACAAGAGACTATCATTTTAATCAAACTTTTCTTTAGTCTAACATGACTAGTTTTGGATTAGTCAACAACCCTAACTTGAAATAATCATAACTATGTACCTGTAATGAATAAAGATATGAAAATAGTACACAATATTCTTCAGTGTGTTTTATGAAATTCCTCTAGGTTTCACTACTTGGAACCTCTCAGAAAAGGAGTTATAACAAAAATGGCATACCTTTTTGAATTATGTCTTATTCTAGAGAGCGAACTTATAGAGCGTGCCCCGCACAGAATATTTGTTGTATGGATATGAAAATTTTACACAGAATACTACAAACTGTAATCCGACCAACACTTTTGTTGTTACTTAATTTGGATATTTTATGAATAAGTTATTACGTTTTTACCTGAAACACATGTTTTAGACTAGTTTCAAGACTAGCCACAAACCATATTTTCCATGGAGTGTAACTCCAAAAATACAACGATCCACAAGATGAAATTTGTAGCACAACTACTTGGATATGTTTTCTCAATGGCCTATCAATTTCATGGTCTAAATCATTATAGAAAAAATGTTATTGCAAAAATAGTGAGATGACCTGTAAATAACATACCTTAGAAAGCATAATTCAAGGCTCTCTCATTTTATATCACCTGTAGATATTCAATATGCTCAAGTGTGATATAAAATGAGAGAGCCTTGCCTCTTATTTATACTTTCATGTAGTTTCCACACGGGGTTACCTTTTAACCATCTTAACCCACTTTCCTTATTTTATGGTTAACGAACTTCTAACCACTTGTCCAATTAGTAATTTATCCATTAAATTTATTATTTAAATAATTTATTTTGTATCCACTTTGACTTATAGTACACTCATCACTTCACTTTACCTCAAGGGGTTACCTTCTAACCATCTTAAATCACTTTCCTTATTTTAAGGCTAACCCACTTCTAACCACTTGTCAACTTAGTAATTTATCCATTAACTTTATTATTTAAATAATTTCTTTTGTATTCACTTTGAATTATAGTACACTCATCACTTCACTTTCTTATTTACCTTCTAAAAATCTCTTAAACCACTTTCACTACTTTGAACTTTTGGGGATTTTAGATGACTCATGAGGGTTCACTAAGGGTTGAAATCAATCTACAATATCACTTTCCAATGGTTGACATCAATGACAACCAACAATCCATACCAACTGTCCATCAACCTAAGCCAACTATTTGACAGGATTCTTACCAAACCATACCTCATGTAGAGTCATGTCGACTAGTGTTGATGAAAAAGACCTATTTACCAAATATTTTACAGTGTCAACTACCTCTACCCAGAAGTATTGTGTGAGCTTGACACCACCAAGAATGCTCCTTGCCTTATCCATAAATGTCCCGTTCATTGTTTTAGAAACTCCATTTTGTCATGGGGTATATGGTGTGTTATTTTTGTGTGATATGCCACACTGCTTGCAGAACTGCTCAAAGTTCTTTCCACATAATTCTCCTCCATTCTCATTTATCGATGCCTTGATATTTTTATCTATATGGTTTTCCAAAAGATATTTAAACTCTTTGAATTTCTCAAAAACCTCTAATGTCATCCTCATAAAATATTTCCATGTCTTCTTGGAAAAATCATCTTTGAAGGAGACATAGTATAGGGATCCACCAAGTGAAGGGACTCATACAGACCCAACCATGTCACTATGTATCAATTCTAGAATCTCTTTTTCTCTTGTAGCTCCATATGAGAATATAGCCTGATTTTGTTTTCCATATATCAAATGCTCACAAAAATCTACTTCGAAATTACAATAAGGAAAACCTTCAACCATACCTTTGTTGTGCATAGATCGAAGTCCCTTTTCCCAATATGTCTCATCCTCTAGTGCCATAACATGGTTAGATAAAATTGATGAAGAAAAATTGAGTTGGTTTGTATCGACTCAACCTGAATTGAGTCGAGTCGAGTCGAAGTCGAAGTCGAGTCAATTTCAAGAACACAAATTCTATTACATCTAGTCGAGTTGACATCCCATGACAACTTGTATAGGGTTCCAATCCAAACTCCATTCATTAAGACCATCATTGCCCTGGCCATTTTGCATGTATTCTTATGAAATAGAGTCTGCACGCCTTCATCACTTATTTTGCAAACATATATTAGGTTTCTTTCCAAACCTGGAATATGTAGCACACCTAGAAGTATCCTTCTCCTTCCATCTTGCAATATCAGTCAAACTCTTCCTTGTCTAACAATTTTCATTGTTGAGTTGTCCCCCAAGAATACATCTCCCCCTTCATATCTCTCATATTCATAGAAAAAATCTCCATGGGATGTCATGTGAAAGGATTCACCTGAGTTGATCAACCAAACATCATGATCCAACTGTGTTTTGGGCAACACCAAATATACATCACCTCCTTTATCTGGAGTAGTCTTTTTCTTATTCGACTGCTTTTCATCGGATACTGGAATTATTTTAATCACATTTGATTTTTACTCTTTCTTATAGTACCTAGATTTACTACACTTCCAACATCTTCTCGTCCACTTAACTGGAGATTGAGAGCTACCCTTTGACTTAGAATTTCTACTAGAGAATTTTCCCTTATCTCTGTCGATCGATCGACCTATCCCCATCAAGGCATCTTTGGTAGATCCTTACACATTATTCGTCTCATTTATCCTAACATTAGAGATGCAACCATGTCTTCAAGAATTAATGTGGTCGAATTACTCTCTATAGCCATGACTAACTTATCCTAGGAGTCTGACAAAGAACACAACATGGTTATACATTTCTCCTCCTCGATGATTTTAGTATTCATAAATAATAGTTGACTTATTATAGTATTGAATGAATTCAAGTGCTCTGTTATCGAGCTCCCATCACTCATACTAAGAAGATACAACTTTTCCTAAGGAATAACTTATTTACCAGGGATTTCGACTAGTAAAAGCTTCCCAACTTGTCCCACAATTTCTTTGTCGAGTCTTCACTAGAGACATTCAGTGGCACTGGATCTGCAAGACAAAGTCAAATCATACTCCTTTCCCTTATCTCGAGTTTCTCCCATTCTTCACTCGACATACATGTTGGAATGGTTCTTGGGCTTACAACTGCCCATTGTTCTCGATCTACAAGGAGATCTTCAATTTTAAGTTTCTAAAGATAAAAAAATTGGCCTTTGAATTTTTCGATCTCTATTCTCGAACTGTTTTCCATTATTTCAAGCATAACGTTAAATATAATTGACTTACAACTCCCACTGGACCTTGGTTTAGCTGAAATCCAAGATCTCCTTAACCTTTCTCTGATACACTCTTAGCTCTGATACAAATTGTAAGGAAATAAACACCCACATTAAACCAACCAAGAAAGAGAAGACATATAGTAGCAGAAAGTAAATGACAAATACACAATACACAGAGATTTTACCTTGGAAATCCAACCGGGAAAACCGACATTCCTTGAGTGTCTTGCTCTATTGTTGTATTATTAATTCATTGAATAAAAAGTTACATGAAAAACCTTGGTCTACACCTAAGACAAAATCATCATCATACTCTCTTGCTTTACCCAAAAGCAACCCTGCAACCAATTCAGTTTGCATCTACATGACCTTCACGATTCTTCTAAAGATGCATTTGAACATCAACTTATTACAATTACAGCACGTCTTATTTATAGGCTTTATAGCACGCAAAACCCTAAATCATGGTGTCCAAAAACAGTTACAGATCCATGCAGATTATTGGATGCAAACCCATGAATATCAAGATTCTGTTACAGTCAACTTCTAGTCAATTTACCAGTATACTACTCAGCACTAATCAGTCTTCAATTAGTTGCCACTTGACCTCAACTTCCCAGTAGATCACTTCAACCATAGATTTGACTTCACTTGTCAATAAACTTTTCACCTAAGAAATCCACCTCTACTAGACAATCATTTCATTAAGAAGAATATAACAACCCAACCCATTTTTCTTTCTTAAAAATATTTGGTTGTTTGAAGAATTGGATCCTTTAAGCATTTGAACAAAATGCAAAATAAACCTTTGTAACATTCTTAAACGATGTTTTATGCACTATCTTTTTTGTTAAATAATGTTTAAAATGTCTTTAAACAATGTTTCATCACATCCTAATGGAATCGCGAACATAGAATGCCTTTGAACCGTTTCATCACATCTTAATGGAATCGCGAGCATTGGTCGACAATCAAGCCTTTATTTTATTTCTATTTAATTGTTTTTGGCTCTTCATATCGTTTGAACAATGTTTCAAAGAGATCTCGAGCATCGATCAAAATTGTTGTCAATTTTTATGTTTTATAAAAATGATTCACATATTGTTGCCAATATTTAAACTTATTGCTGTAAGGATTCATATCGTTTGGAGACTTTTTTTTTTTTTTTTGTCAGGCGACATTAGGGGCATGTTTTATTATAAAATGACGTAACTTTAATCAAAGTTCAACCAGATTAGATAGGTACACTCATTTATGGTAACGATAAATAAAAAAAAATTAAGACTTCATTGATTCCGTCTATATGGGTAAATTCCTCCAATAGTCCATGTATATTGGAGGTTGGATGGACGAAATGTGCAATCTAAATAAGGATGTTCTTTGATAATCCGAACTTAATTTTATTGTAGTTTTAGTTTATTTTAGATTTTTTTTTATTAACTTTGTTAATTAGATGAATAAAATTTGTAATTAAGATAAAAAATATTATTTGATATATAGTTTGAGTGGATTTAATGGTAAAGAAGATGTGTTCTCTCCTAAAAAGTCATAAGTTTAAATCTAGAGATTATCATAATATAGTTAATCTTTTTAATAGATGTTTAGTTATTTTTTTATTGTTTTAACTTTTATAATATCGTGATTATATATTTATTTGCATTTTATATTATTTATACTTACAATGCATGGTAAATAAATTTTTGTATATGGATTATATGATATAGTTTATTTTTTAATGAATATTTATGAAGAAGTATAAATGTTGTATGATTTGGATTGTGTTAGGCAATTAAGAATAAGGTTATGAATAATTGAGAGCACAACTATCATCTATGGGAAATGACATAAGTCTTGGTTAAATCATTGGAGAATAATTGGGGAATGAAATAAGTCTTGGCTAAAATAAGAACTAAATCTAATGAGGTGTATAGTGACACTGGGAGTTGGGAAATCCCCAAAACACCTTGTAAAGAAAGAATTTATCACCTTTGTGGGTTGAAGATGAAAAACACTTTCTCAAAATTAGATGTCAATTTCAAAATATTTATCACAATATAAGCTTCTCTTAATGCTTTTCAAGCATCAAAATAACATTTTAAAGAAATCCATATAATTTCTTACTTTTCTTAAGGTCTTATATGACTGTGGAAGTTAATCATGATTATCAAATATTTTTTGGTGAAATGACAATTTTTTATTGTTAAAATTGCGTTTTTGAATATATAAATAAAATCAACCCTTCAAACACTTTATTACAATCAAATTGTAAAATCTCAACAACTAATATTTACAATTCAAACAATTATTTTACAATATTTTAATAAACAATCTAAAAAATATAACATTAAACAATTCAAATCATAATATATTTATGCTACACTATTATAGTGTAAAATGTATTAATTTTTTTTTATTCTTTTAACTTGTGTAAATTTTTTATTCTTTTAACTTGTGTAATATTGTGGCCATATTTATTTGTTAAATGGGAATTGCATAGATGATTATTAAGGAGTGAGAGATTGTATCCTTGTCTGTTTGGTAAGATCTAAATTGATCACCAAATCATTCACTTTCGTCTAATAAATTAGAAAATAAAATTAGAATAATAACAGAGTTAGTACAAATTTATTTTAGTTTTAATTTATAGAAAGTTCTCGATATTTTATTTATGAAGGTGTAAATTTTATTTTAATTCTTTACATTTTATGAAGGAGGATTTAAAGGAGTCAAATCCAAAATGAATCCATACGGATATATATACAGAAATAGGAATCAAATCCAAAATGAATTCAGACGGATACAGAGATAGATATGAGAGTTAAATTTTTTACATTTTATGAAGTATTTAGAGTAATCACATTCAAAATGAATTCAGACTGATATATATACATAAATAGGTATGATATATATACATAGATAGGTATGAGAGTTAAAATTTTAAGAATGTGTAACCATTCAAATTGATTATTTAATTTTCATAGTTGTTAATTTAAATTTATTTATTTTATTAATATATATATTCTTTTTGTGAATAAGAGTTGTATAAAAATCTTTCAAAAAACCAAGAATTACAGTATCATCAAAAGTTTTGGACTGTAAAAACTGAACTGCCCCGAAGGGAAACCAGTTCAGCCAACCGGTTAGAGTAAGCCCCTTGTCTTAGCTACCAGTCTGAATATGACAAACTTAAACAGAGAAATTATAGTCTCTTGTGGGAGACCGAATAAAACAACATACAAAATAAGTTGAAGACACTTGACTAAACTAGCATTAAGACACTTGTGCTGGTCATATGGTGGGTTTGTAGCAGGGCCACATGTACAGGGAGGTGGCGTTAGTCGTTGGGTCCATGGCTAGTGTTGCTTCCTCTTTAACAATTGTCCCTCCCTCCTCCATGGGCTCGTACAAGGCAATGCCTGTGTCGATGTCCCCTCCACCCCATTCCTCTTCGTCCTATGTACCTCCCTCTTCCATGGCTTCGTGTATGACAGCTCATGTGTCAACATCTCCTCCAATCCTTTCCTCTTCGACAATTGTCCCTCTCACCTCCATGGGCTCATGCATGGGAACGCTTGTTTCATCTTCACCACCAACCTCTATGGCGTCTGCTCCTCCAACCCCCGAGTCGTCTCCATTTTCTCCCCCTGTGGCTTCGCCCGCTCCTGGTGTTGAGTGACAAGCCCCCTGCAAAGTTGAGAGCAGTTGCAGGAGTGTTGAATTCTTCCCGTCTAGGAGTTACATTCATAATTGAAGGTCGTCTAGGCCTTGCCGCAATTCAAAGACCAGACCCTGCAAAATTGCAAGGTTGTCCTACAATTGTGAGCCAGGTATTGAGTCTGAGAAAGAGCAAGGCCTAGTTTGAGGTCCAAGGAAATCTGGTTGTGCCCCCAAGTAAGGCTGGCTGGTTGAGATATCTCACTGAACTGGTGTGCTTGCTGGTGAGTTGGGTGGAACTGTAGGAAGCAACAGAGAGGTGGAGGCCAAATCGTATGAAGGCCCTAGGTTAAAACCCAAGAAATTTCCATAGATGGCAAACCATTCCAACTGGCTTGCGAAGGGCGAGGAAAGGGACCGAAGGTTTTTGGGGCTTTTCCCCATCTAGGACTGAGAAGATAGTGAGGAAGGTGAAGCAGGTGGTGAGTTAGGAAATGGTGTAGGTGGGGGTCGGAGAACCACGCTTGGTCGGCTTGGCTGCCAGGACGAGCCACGCTTGGTCGGCTTGGCTGCCAGGATGAGCCACGCTTGGATTTCCCCCTTTGTCTTGGCATGCCTGGGACATTGAGGGGAAATGGAAATGCCGAAAGGAAGCACAGATACTGAAGGCATAGCTGGTGGGAGTGCAGGTTGTAGGAGGTCTCGGCCTTGGAAGAGAACCTTTGCAAATGAATCTAGTAAAAGTCATGCCATCGAGGCTGCTGAAGGAGGCAAACGCGCACGAGTAGAGTAAATTTGAATTCATGGCTCTGAGCCATTGAAAAGACAATGAGGTTAGGCTAGGCGTACTGAGAGTAATGGTGCCTAGGCCTGCGTGAGCTTGGCTTAAATGCATGAGGGCGGCGGGAGGGTGTGACACGCTTTTGTCACATGGCCATCGCCATGTTGGCCGCTTCATGCCCTCTCCTGGTGACATTTGTCCCGCACTGGCATCCCATCTAGGGAGCTGTCGATGGCTTTAGCTTTATCCTTGCATTGTTGAAGTATGGGGTGTGTCGGGTTGATGGAGGTATGAAAAAGTAGCTCCGGTCCTTCCCAGTTCGTTCCAATGTTAGTCAGTTCGTCAGCAATCTGATTCGCCTTCCTCCCTACATGAGAGAGGATGAAGGCCTGATTGGTTCGAATAAGATTCACGATTGTCCTTAAACCATGAGAAAGTTGCCAACATGGTGAGATTCGCTCTGGGTCAGTTCCATTCAGGATTTTCCAAAAGAGATTGAGAATGACTTGCGAGTCTCCTTCCATAATCAGTTTGGTGAAGCTGTGCTCAATGGCCAATTGAAATCCTTTGGTGAGCCCCCATAATTCTGCAACGTTGTTTGTGGTGTGGCCTAAGATGCCCATGGTGATGAGAAGAATGTTTCCCTGGTGGTTTCTGAACACCACTTCAAATCCGGCCGCCCTGGGGTTTCCCTTGGAGGCTCCATCAAAGTTGAATTTGATAAAGCCATCCGAAGGGGGGACCAATGTGTGGGGCTTTCCCCAATGGATTGAGTCCAAGGAGAAAAAGGCGGGCCCTGAACTGGGTTGAAATTCCAATGCCTCAAGATGCTTTGCTCCTGAATTGGGCAACTTAGGTCTGTTTCAGTCTAATGTTGTAGCCTGATTTTTTCCAAAACATTGTGGCATCTTTGATTCCAACAGTGTTGCCAGGGGAGCTGGTCCTTCCTAAAGATCCTTCTATTTATTTCCTTCCACATTTTCCAAAGGATGAAGCCTAGGAGCAATTTCCATATACGGTTGAGAATAGGTGACTAGAAAGCCACATCTCTCCAATCTTCGATGGTGATGCTGATGTTGTCCCTTTTTCGATATGAAGTGCACATGATTATCGCACATTGATCCCAGACTTGGGTGGTGTAAGGGCATATGTTAAGGAGATTATTAATTGTTTCTGCCTCTTCCATACAAAGAAGGAAAATGGATGGGCCTATGAGCCCCCTTTTCGTAAGGTTGTCCCAGGTGAGAATGCTTTCATGCATGACCAACCAGAGGAAAAGGTTGATTTTTGGCCAATGCTTTAGGGACTAGATTTTGTTCCAAGCTTTCCTCAAGGGGAAAATATCGGATTAAGTCTTGATGGTGTAGGCCTCTTGGATGTTGAAGGTGCTCCTTGGTGAATGCCCCCATCGTATGATTTCCTCACTTGTCAGAATGGGGATTTTTCGCGCTTTAATTGTATTGTGCCAAGGCTGAATATCCACCTGTACCTCTATTTGTAGGTCCTCTCCCGTATATTTCCAGCATCTCCAGGTGGTTTCTGCTGGGTTGTCCTTCCAATAGATTGCCACTTTTTTCAATCCTGCCTACGTAGCTGGGGTGTTGAAGGTGTCAGCCCAGGATTCTTGCTCTAAAATAGGTAATTGTTGCCACAAATCCTTCTAGAAGATGGTTGTTTGACCATTTCGTATTTCCTAGAAGGCGTGATTGATTACAAGTTGTCGATTTTGCTTGACCATCATCCAGATTAGGGAGCATGGGTTGTCTCCATTCCATCTACTCAGGTTTCTTTCCGCTTTGTTAGGAGTGTACTTTTTTCTCCAAATCTTGGCCCATAGGTCTTGAGGCCTTTTCAGCCATCTCCACCAGATCTTAGTACTCAGGATTTTGTTCATGGTTGAAGGGTCCCTTATTCCCAGACCCCCTTGAGCCTTGGGTCTGCAAATATTTTCCCAACTGATCAATGCCATCTTTTTACCTATTTTGAGGCCTTGCCATAAAAAATTTCTTTGCAAGGTTTTGATAGCGTTAAGGACAAAGTTAGGGGTGGCTAGGGCTGAGAATGTATAAAATGGTAAGGCTTGCAGCACAGACTTAAGGAGAATGAGGCGACTGGGGAGATTGAGATCTTGGTAGGTCCAAGAGGAGAGTCTTTTCGAGAAGGAAGTGAAGAGGTTTTCCCACAAACTGTTCCTGAGGGTGTTGTCCAACAGGGGGATGCCTAGATATTTGGACGGAAGGGAGCTTTGGTCGAAACCCAAGATTTCATAGATGTGGTGCTGAATTGGAACTGGGGTGTTGAAAAATAAGATCTGGGACTTGTCCTTGTTGATGTCCATGCCTAAGGCATCACAAAAAGTTTGAAGGATGGAGAGAAAGGAGTGGGCCTCCATGACTGTGGGGGAACCCATCATCAGAGTGTCATCGACAAATTGGTTGTGAGAGATCGGAGGATTGATGCCATGCATTGGAAGGTCTACCAGTGATTTGTTTTCTATGGCAGCCTGGATGGAGCAACTGAGACCTTCTGCCATGATAATAAAGAGGAACGGGGACATAGGATCTCCTTGCCTAATTCCTCTGGTGGGGGAGAAAGGACAAGAAGGGACACCTTTGACAAGGATTGAGAAGAAGGAAGAAGAGGTGAGGTTCATGATCCAATCTACCCAAGAGGGGTCAAAGCCAAAGGCAAGGAGCATCAAACAAATATACTCCCAACTTAACTTGTCAAAAGATTTAGAGAGATCCAGTTTTAAGAGCATAGCTGGAGTGCAGGTCTTCTGTAGGGAGTGGATCACTTCATGCGCTAAGATGACACTGTCCAAAATTTGTCTGCTCTCCACATAACCTGATTTCTCCAGTGAAATGATAAGAGGGAGGATAGGCTTGAGTCTTCTTACTATAACCTTGGTTAAAAGATTTTATATGATGCTACAGAGAGCGATTGGTTTGAATTGCTTGTGATGGCTGATGATCTCTTCTTGGGAATGAGGGTGAGGAAAATTGCATTGAGGGTGGGAAGAACCTGACCTGAGACCCTGGAGTCTTCGATGATTTCAAAAACCTCCTCTCTGATCATGTGCCAACAATGGTGGAAGAATTTGGTGGTGAAGCCATTCGGTCCCTGGGCTTTACCTTTGGGGGTGTCCTGGAGTGCCTAGTCTACTTCCTCAAGCGTGATGGGCCAAAGTAGGGAAACATTCTTCTCCTTCGTGATTAAAGAGGGTATGTGTTGCGTGACCCTGGTGATAGTTTGAGATCTGTCCTTCGGAGGTTCTGTCAAGAGGGTTTGGTAGTAGGTGACCAACTCCTCCTCCAGATCATCATGGGATTGGATAATTTGCCCATTGTTTGAGATTAGCTGAGTGATGAGATTGGTGTGTCTTCTTTGAAGGGTAGACTTGTGGAAGAACTTGGTTTTTCGGCCGCCCTCCTTGAGCCACTGGATGCGAGACTTTTTTCGCCACAGGATCTCTTCTTGGGCTTTTCTTTCTTCAAGCTTTTGGCTTATTGCTACTTCCTGAGCTTCGAGGTCCTCAGAAATCCCCTGCTCCCGGATTTGGCTTTGAACGATGCCCATTTGGTATGTTAGTTTCTTTTGGGCTTCAAAGATGTTTCCGAAGGTGTGTTTGTTCCAAGTCTTGAGCTTCTTCTTAAAGTTTTTAAGTTTTTGTTGGAATCTGTACATCTTGGAACCGTAAGGTACCGCCACCTCCCTCCACCAGGTGTGGACCTTTTGTTGAAAGTCTGGGTGACTAGGCCATAACTGTTCTAGCCTAAAGGGTTTTTGACCGGGGGTGGCATGTATGTCCAACCACAATTGGATAGGCCAATGGTCTGATCCATGGACATCAAGTATGCACATTTCCAAAGTTGTTCCCTCCAACATGAAGGAGTCCGAGAGAAGAAATCGGTCCATCCTGCAAGCTATTTGATGGGATCTGGTTCTTTGATTTTTCCAGGTAAAGGTGTTGTTTGAGGTTTCTATGTCGATGAGGTTTGAGATGTCTATGAGGTTCTGAAAATATCTGGTTTCTAGTTCCAGACGTCATGTTCCCCCCTTTTCTCGTCCAAATTGTGGATCATATTGAAGTTTCCTCCCAATATCCACCTGTTCCCCTTGGTTAGGGTAGCCAAGTACTCCATATTCCGAAGGAAGGCTTGCTTGTCCCTTGAAATGGAGGGTCCATAGATGTTTGTAAGGTATCCTGGTTTGTTGGAGCCAATGAGTTGCAAGGCTGCTGAAATGGACCATTTAGTTGTGAATTTTTTTTCTAAAGTGACTGAGCTTGGATTCCAAAGTAGAGCCAGACCCCCGGCTATGCCCGTGGCCACCGTGTAGATCTCTTTCCCTTGCTTCCAGCAACAGGGGAGGAGCTTGTCCATATCTTCAGTGGTGCATTTTGTTTCTTGGAGCATCATTATGTCTGGTTTCTCTGCTATGATCATGTCCCGTAGCAGCTTTTGTTTACTACGACCGTTGAGTCCTATAATATTCCAAGANNNNGGGGGGGGGAGTTGTCCGAGATTATATGGATCTAACTCGAGTTAACCATGAAGTGCCCTATCTCTTGAATGAGCTTGTTAGTTGATTTTCTTCCCCTTTTCTTTTCATCCTTCTGGGATTTGCGTTGTTCCTTCTGCGTATTTCCTTGTATTCCCAAGCCCGCACTAGATCTGGCAGTGGATCCTGCCGAGGAGTTGAGGAAGACCTTATGGAATTTTCTGAGCTGGTCTGGGGGTATGGTATATAGTTTCTGATGCTGATAAGCGTGTTGCAGGTGTTTTGGGTCAATGCCCGCTAGTTCTTGCTCGTCTAGATCCATCTCGACATCTGCATCCTTGATTTCTATTTGTTCCATGGCTGTAGTATTGGAGCATGTTGGGGGAATAGTTAGGGTCAAATCTTGGGCTTCCTCTTCTTTCCCTTTCCTTGTTTGGTGGGGTGTTTTCTTTGTAGGCGACGCCTGTGAGGCTGTCATGTTCTCTGGTTGGTGTTGCAGAATCTCGTATTGATTGCTGGTGGTCGGATCTTTGTTTGCTGAGGCGGCCTGTCTTTGTCCTCCTTGTTTGCACCTTCCGTTCACCTGCATGAAGCCCTATTTGTTTTTGTTGGCTTCTGGGTCACGATCTTTGCTTGTTGCATTGAGGGGGCAGTCCATGAAGAGATGCCCATGCTCATGACATTTTCTACATATGAACAGAATGTGTTCGTAGTCAATGGTTTGTAGCTAGTCCTCATCATGATATTCTAGGGAAACAAATCTTGTGAGTGGCTTGGCGATGTTCCGGTAGACACAAATGCACGCATAGGAGGTGTATCTTGTTTGTTTCATGGCCTCCGAGGATTTGACATACACTCCAATGGTGTTGCATATGCCGGCCAAAACCTCTTCCAACCAGTTTTCCTATGGCATGGAGTATAACCTTATCCACATTGGGGCATGCGCAAAGTCCTCCGTTTCAGGGTTGAACTTCTCAGTCCAAAACCTCAAGAAGAGCCCCGCTGAGTTGAAAAAATACGACTCTCCATAAAAAATACGATTTTGGTCTTCTAACTTATGCAGGATTATAGTGAAGAATCCCTTGGAACCCAGTTGTAGATCATAATGTCCCTTGGGCTTCCACCATTGATGTATCCATTTTACCAGGTCACGTTCAAAGGGCCAGAGCCCTAAAAATTTGCCCACTAAGGCATAGTCTCTCATATATTGCTTTTGTTCCTCAATCCGGGGTGTGCTTATGATGTATTTTGGGGCTTGTGGTGCCTGAGGAATGCATTTTCCAGGTAGCCATGGTTGTGACGTGCTTGTTGTTATCGGTTTTTTCCCTGAATCAATATTCATTTCTTTGTCCTTGAATGTTCCCTCATATAGTATATGTGTGCGAAGATCTAGGGGAGGCTCAAAAATGGGGCACCTAGAACCCCCTCCATTGTTTCCATGCGTCGCCGCCTCACTGTAGAAGGGGCCTCTCTACCCTTCCTCACTTGGATTCATTGAACCCCTGCAGGGGTGGCCAAGTGCACAGAGCAACAAAAACCCTAACCCTATCTTTTCACATGAATGTGATCTCGTTAGATCCTCCTCTTCTTGCTTAACCTCCTTCAAAAGGTAAGCGGGCTTGGCCCAGTTAAGCTTTCCGTTTTTTTTTTATTATTATTATTATTGAAAGGTAGTTGGGGGGAATTCAATGAGAGGGGAGGATAAGGAAGAAATTAAGAGACTTGGAGGGGAGTCTTATTTTGTTTTGGAAAATTCTGCAAGAGGTGGAAGAATAAGAGGAAAATTGAGAAGAACAATTGTTTTGAGGAACTCTCACAGAATGTTGTTGTTGCTGGAAACTTTTATGAGTTGATCTATTATCATTATGTTATGGTTAATATGATGTTGATGTTATTGTTATTATGTTGTTGTTATTTATTCTTGATATAAAAAAATATGAAAATAAAATTGCAGTTATTTCAGTAAGATTTTAGGAGATAATTATTATTTTATTGAGTATTGGAAATGAATGCCTTACAAAATGCAGGCAAAGGAAGAACAACTGTGAAACGTGAACGTGAAAAGCATCGAATCTTGTTGTTTGCAGGCCAGCCTTTGCCAATATTTACCTGATTCCTTGAAATCTTGATAATGAAGATAAAGGAAACTAACCAGAAGCCCGACAACTTTATTGACATAACGTAGACAGAAAGATGAAGTTGATATTCTTGATGCCTTTATACAGTTGACAGAATGCGTATGCACATAGACAAACCAGGCCCCTGAACGTCACAATTGCTTTACAGATGTTTATTATAGGGATTAC
>ML794200.1:363467-403282 GCA_009831015.1 Picea engelmannii | reverse complement strand
TGGGATTTCCAGGGCAGGATCGAAGTTTGGGGTCCAGCGATTCAAGTAGAGCCCTTGCGCGCCCATAAAGTAAGGGCCGTTTCTGAAGATTAGGTCTCGGTCCTCCTGGGAAATGAACTCGAAGATGTAGAAGCCTTTGCCAATGGAGTAGCAGGTCACACTGTTCTTTGTTAACGGTCTCCAGTTTCTCTGGATCCAGTTGTCGGTTGTTCTGGTGGAAGGCCATAGCCCCATGAACTGGCCGACTAAACCTCGCTCTGAGAGAGAGATTGCTACTTTCATTGGTTGTTCTGGCGGGAGGCAGATTTCGGGTATGGCCTCCAAACGCTTTACAAAGCTCGAGGTCTCTCCTTGGGCTGTCTTCTTCGAGCAGGCTGTGATCAGTTTTTTAAAGGTCGATGAGGGGGAGGGAGGGGGCGGCGGCTTCCCTCCGTCCTGACTTGCCATGGCGGCCGATCCACTCAGAGCGCGTCAAACCCTAAACGATTCAGCGCGTCCCAGATTTGCATTCCGTCTTCTCCCAGAAATCTATGCTAAAACAATTTATAGTTAACATATTGTTGATATTAGTTTTTTAAATAATAATCCTCTTCTATTTCTATCTTTTAATGTTAATGATTGATTTCAGTAGATGTCAATAATTATCATAATCAATAATTATAAGGTGTCAACTATCATCTACATTTTCAAATCTACTTGGAAGGGACTAAGCTGCCATGCAACACTTGTTATATATGTCACATTTTTTAAAATAATAAAAATGAGCATAATAATTCTACAATTGTCCCAATCCAACAATGCACCATCTGCAAGTGAATGAGAGTAAGAATTATATACTATTGCACCTAATAATACTAAAAATTAAGTGATTCAAATAAAATATTAAATATTATTTATCTAATTTAAAGCAATCATATTTATATGGCATAGTTAAAATAATAATATGATCTATTATATAAACTGCCTAATAATTTTTGGAGTATGGTAAAATTTGAAACTGTTACAACTAAGCTTTTTGAAACGATATTTAATTAATATTAAAAAATTAAATTGGATTTTAATATTTCAATGTGGTGCATTGATTTTAACATTACATATAATGATTTCAACATTAATTGCATTGTATTTAGTATACTCTATGAACATACTATTTAAAATGATGATTAAAATATTGAAACACTACAATTTAAAATGATGGTTAAAATATTGAAACAGTGAAAATAATATTTCAATAAAAATGTTACAACTTAATATTAAAAAATTAAATTAGATTTCAATATTTCAATGTGGTGTATTGATTTGAACATTACATGCAATGATTTCAATGTGGTGTATTGATTTCAACATTATATGCAATGATTTCAACATTGGATGCATTGCATATAGTGTAGGTTTTTTTTTTTCTTGGAAAAAAAAGATAAATTTATTCATCCAGAGAGACAAAATTACATTATGTAGGTGGTGAACACTTTCCATTTGTGATAGTCATGTGCAATATGAACATGTAAGGGATGCAGTGTTGTGCCGAAAATATAGAGAATATTTCATGCTTTTTGTCTTGCATATAGTGTTGGTTGTGGACATACCAGGATCACAATGTAAAGTATTTGTAGTTAACTACATTTTCATTATTTACATTTTTCAACATTCAACATTGTTAGTTTATTTATATTCAAGCAATTTCTCATGTAATTATTAAAGTATATTTCTAATTCATAGTGTAACTGTAACTGAATAAATTTATAATGATTAGATTAATTTTAACATATGCATATACATAATATTGATGATCTACAAATTTCGTGTAACATCTCATGAGGAGAGAGATCAAATCTCTACAGTTACAAACCTTAACATGGAACATCACACAAAAGCCTCAACATCTCCATATTTGATCCCGAGCAGTATTCTTAATAGATCCAGAATTAAGATAGTTCTATGTTAATAGTGAACATCAAACTAAAGCCTCAACATCTCCCCTTATATTTTTTAATGCAATAATTGTATATAATCTAAACAAATAAATTTAACAAATCTATTTTATAATAATAATTATAAGTATGAAAAAATAAAATAAAATTACTATACATACATACTAGTTATATGGTATATGATTGAACTTTTTAATATGATATAGAAAAATTAGATAATTTAAATTAAACAAATAAATAATGATAAACATTAAAATAATAATAATAAAAAAATCACTTAAAATAAAGTTTTTACATAGCATTTATTTATGATAAGTGTATTTAGTACTCAATTAAAAGATTAAGATAATAGAGAAAAACAATCTTTTTATATTTCTAATAAATCTTATTTTATATTTTTATAAGTTTAATCATCTTAAATCATTTTAATTATACAACACAATTTTTTTTATTATTAATATAAAATATAATAAATTTTTAAAATATTATTATACAACATTCAATTTCAATTATGTAGTTAACAATTTAAGAAAAAATAAAAAGATATTATTATATTATTAACATTCAACCATGAGGTTAAGAGTTTAAGGATGATGAAAAAGAAATAAGCTTTTTCTAATTTGTTGTAAATCCCTATATTAATTTAGGAATGTGTATATTAATAAGCTTTTTTTATTATTAATATAAAATATAATAAATTTTTAAAATATTATTATACAACATTCAATTTCAATTATGTAGTTAACAATTTAAGAAAAAATAAAAAGATATTATTATATTATTAACATTCAACCCTGAGGTTAAGAGTTTAAGGATGATGAAAAAGAAATAAGTTTTTTCTAATTTGTTGTAAATGTGTATATTAATTTAGGAATTGAAATATTATTAATATGATAATTAAGGTATTTTAATAATTAATTATTAAAAAATTTGAAATATGCAAGTGGAATTTATTAAAAAAAAATTGTAAATAAAAAGTGTGTATTATCTTAGAAAATATTCATGGCAATATACATGTCAAAGTTTGTCACGTGTTTTGTCAGACAAATGGAAACGAGAACATGTGGTCTGCAAAGCAGACAAGCATATTTTTGTGCAGAGTCCCAAAACAAAACAAAGTCTAAATCTAATTTTAATTGAGGCATCTCTGGCCTGGAAGACATAACAACAAGAAAAATAGACATGAGGCGAACCCGAACGACCTTCATTGCTGGGGGCGAAGGTAAACGACCGAAAACACATCGGGCAACATTGCTTGACTGGCTCGCTTGGCAGGGAGTCAAATAGCATGTCCAGGCGATGGTTGAGGGTGTCCTGGCGATGAAGTTGGTCATCCATGTCTCTTCACATTTCGAAAATCAACTGCATATGGTCTTTTGAGAATCTGAAGGGAATGGGTGGTTATGGCATTGGGCATGCAACTTTTGCAGGCCCTTGACATCTAGTGCAGTCCACAATATTGCTTTCTCCAGCCATTCTGGAGGAATATCTTCCTCAACCATGAAACTACTCAATTTGTTCTAGTGTGGATGTTTGGAGGAACCCTGATAGTTAAAGTCGTCGACATTGTTGTTTCCTCCAATCATGCTAGAGGAATCTCTTCCTCTACCATACAACCACCCAACTTTGTAACAGGATGGGATTTTGGATATTCAAAACATCTGGTGCAACCGACAAAGTGGATTCCTCCAGCGATTCTAGAGGAATCTCTTCCTTAATTGGACAACCATCCAATTTTGTCACATGGTCGACTCTTTGAGGAAGTTGTTCCAAATTGCATAGGTAGTTCTTAGGGATGGGGCCAATGCACAATTGGTCATCATTCCAATTTTTATCAGACTAAGGAGGGACAACAGGGACAATAAAGGAGATGGGGGGCAAATAAAGGGCCGAAGAGGGGCCACGTCGACGGTTTTGGGCCACAAAATTGTAATAGGTCGTCTCGTGCTTAGGCTTTCCCCATTCACGCAACATGGGAGAGACAAAGACTCAAAAAAAAGCTTGGCAGCAGAGGGGAGAAAGACTTGAAGGACCATGCAAGGAATGGGAAGTAGAGTGCAAAGATAAAATGAAATGACCAGCGTTATGCATTACCTTCATAAGGATCGTAGAAGTAACAAAGAAAGTATCCATAAAGATTGAATTGATGGCGCCTAACTGCCTTATATTTGCTCTGGTTAACCTAGACCGATTATGTATGTGCGCCATTAAAATCTCCCTCATGTGCAGGCACACTACCTCATTACCAGAGTGAAGGCGAGGCATTTTGAGTTGACGGGGAGGAAGGTTGGCGGTTGTGGGAATTAACCTCACCAGGCGCATGTGTGCCATGTGTTGTTGGGTAGCCAGGTGTCAACCCATCCGAGGGAATTGAAATTGTGATTTTTTTTTCTAAAAATAATATCAAAATTTAATGATCAATTTGCAATAGAAATAATAATAATAATAATAATAATTGTTATTGTTATTGTTATTGTGACTCACATCCTAATTTATATGATATTTTAAAAATATATTTATATTTTAAAATTATAAATTATAAAAATAAATTAAAAAACTGTACATGAAGACACCATTAAAAAACAATAAAAAAGATCCTTGTAAACATCATGAAATAAACAATATCAAATAAACTATTCAAAAAAAGTAAACTATTCAAACTCATAAAAAATTGATCATTAATAAATGAAACTCGTAAAAATGGATCATAATAAATTACTCTATGCAATGGGAATCCAACTGTAAAACAAGGAAATTCAAAAAGAGACTCTTTATAAAACTCAAGAATCAAATAACCCATGTAATGAATCCCAAATATTCTTGATAGAAAGGAACTAGGAACGATACGACTGTGCCTGACCAATACGGCCTTGCCTGACATTGTTGGTGGCCTTCAACATTTGAAAAGAAAAACAACAAAATATCTAATGAATGCATTGGCTAAACTATATGAAAAAGTCTCAACATCCAACAAGGTATTTCTTATGAAGCGTTTATTTAATATGAAGATGTCAGAAGGTGGGTCTGTTGTTGATGATTTAAATAAATTTAACACAATAAAAAATCAATTAAGTTTTGTAAGAGTGAACTTTTATTTTTGTAAGTGAGTTTAAGAGCATGTATTACTAAAAGAGGGTTATAGTACAAAAAAAGGGAATTCCCTAGTCTTTCAAAAAGGAAACTAGGCCAGAGGTTCCCGAGTTGCGCTTTCTGAAAAAATCAAGGGGTATGACTAGACTGCCATTGTGGGAAACCAACCCAGTCCTACCATATCCATTTTTTGACAAGATAATCACAACAAACATGAAAAGGAGAAACATAGACTAAAAAGACGTTGGGCTGACCTGACTGACTTGCCAATAAATTAACTAGACGCTAGTCCAGGATGATGATATTATTTTTTCCTTCATCAACCTGGCCCTTGTTCTCCTCCTTTTGGGAGACCGTGCACGTTTTACGGATGTGTGTTGGATCTCTATTCCCATCGGTTGGTGTGATGTCCATGTTATGGATGTAGCGCAGGTAGAGGTGGAATTGGGCAACCAACCGCTTAATCTTGGCTTACTGGTCCTTCTCGACCTCAGTTAGCAGTCTGGTAATGGTTTCCAAACTACTGAGGCATCTCAAGATTTCGTGCAACAGTTTTGTGTGTTCCTTGTTGTTCTCTCGTCTGGTGTCTTCCCTTTCCGAGCTCACTTTTCCAATAAACATCTTTGTTTTCCATGCCATCTCCACTATTTTGTGGTAGAGGGTTTCCCTAGGTTGCGTGGCTCCTGGGTTAGTTACCCAGTCTATTTCCTGAGTCAGAACATCCCATGTTTTTCCCTTGCGACTTCTCTTGATTTCCTTTTCCAAACGGTTAATGGTCACCTTTCCTTTTGGTGCAACCAAGGTGTGAAAGGCGCCCTCTGTGTCTCTGGCCACCTGTTCCATCCTTGAAACCCGTCGGGGATTGTTCTGAGTTCCCTTCCTCAGGGGGTTCCTTTTGTTGTGTGTTCGCTTCATTTGCACCATCCTGTCTGGCCTATGAAAGCTCCTTTGCTGGATTCTCAACCTGTTTCTTGCCCTTGATTCTATGGTGGCTCCTACAGTTGCACTCTTTTGTTTACATCTATTACTGTTGTTTCTTCTCTTATTGAAATTTTCCTGCTGCGGGCTCGTCCTTCCAAGCATGGTCTTCCCGTAGAGGTGAACCTTCTAATCCTTTTCCCCCGTCGTGGTACATATGATCATGATGACTTCATCATTATCCTTGTATAGGCCCTTGCCCTTGCTCGCTTGATATCCTACTGAGCATCTCCCTCTACCCGGTCTTTGGCATGGTGGGTCGATACTGGTTCGTTTCAATCTCTCTTGCCTTATGTCATTCATTGTCTGTTGTATGTCATCGATACTTTCCCACCGTCTTTCCCCGCAAATCTTACTGTTGACACGACCTTGTTGTCGTACCATCGCGTGTTGTATAATATGATCCTGCATTGTGATTGGTGTTCGAGTGTTGGGCAGTCATATCCTGCCTGGGTCATGCGTGTCGTCCCCTGGGCCTTTCGTTTCCCTCCTCGATGTGACCTTCCTTGCTTAAGTTGTTGTCACAATATTTTGTCGCTAGTTGGAGGCAGTCCATTCTGAATTGTCCTTTCGGTATGTTGAGCCAAGTATTATATAGTTCTGGTACTCCCTTGCTAACCCCCTCATTGGCAATTTTGTTTTCTAGGCCATTTGTTGACCCGTGTACCCAATGCAACTCCACTGTGTTAATCGTTTGCAGATGCTCTTGAATTTTTTGTAGGGATTGTGCCAGGCGCTAGTGTCTCTGCACTTTTCCCACTCTCGTGCCATTTTGGTGTCTCTTTACCATACTAATAACAATAACTATCATCTCTATAGTAATTTTTGTATGCATCCAATCCATGCAACAAGAATATTCATTTTATAAAAGATAATAACCCAATCAAATGTTTGCGAAATCATTTAATTGCAATTATCTATCTCAACAATGTTATTTAGACAATCGTAGTTTAGTTAAGTAATTATGAATATTCATATATACACTTTTCTTTTCAGAAGGAAAAATAATAAATTCCACCATAAGACAAATCTCCATACACTCTCAACTATTTCTACTCATCCTTCCTCCCTAACTTACTTCCATCTTCCATTCCTATCCTTCCTCTGCTGGACTATCTTGGAGCATCAACTATATTGACCTAACTCCAAATAGAACCTGTAAGCAGAAGTGTCACTATCTTGACCAAGCTTCCCCAACAGGTAAATGACAGTCATCATCAAACGTCTAGGGGAGTGTGAGCTAACACTGTCCTCCCATGAGTCCAGGTTTCGGAGGATACACGGTGCGAAATGCCTCCACCCCTCCTAACAGGACTAGGGTCCACACCCTACCACAGAATATACAGTGGCACCATGTTGCTAGGATTTTTGTCATCGTTTATTCGGTTTTGGGCAGTTTCACCTCCTAAAATCCTGCACTGGTCCAGATATCATAGTAATGTATCCAAACCAATATAATTTCACATACAAAGATTCTTACCATATTGTTTCTTGGTCGGTGGTCATAACATCCACTTTCATCGCCATTATCCCTTGGTTATTTCATAGCCCAATAACCTACAGATTAGTCTGTGACACAAAATCGTACATATCTATGCATTATCATCATGTAATTGCATACAACCATACTTTCAATTCGGTACTCGCGTACCAACAACTTTAACATCAAAGTTTTCAAGTTAGAAATAGATCTCATAATATCCCATAATTCAATTAACAACACCCATTCATAGAATTATCATTTACATAATGGATTACATCATATCCAACATCATTCAAATAACATTTAAATCTTCATAGGATTCACATTCACACAATATATCGCATCATATCCTTCATCATCAATAACACTTAAACATTCATAGAATTTACATTCACATAGTAGATCACATCATATCCATCATCATCGATAACATTTAAATATTCATAAAATTTACATTCTCACAATATATCACATCATATCCATCATTATTCAAATACGTTTAAACATTCATAAAGGTTCATACATCTTAAAAGTTCAAGTGTATCACTTAATAGTTTCACTGTGAATAGAAAATAAAGGTGTTTAAGCCTTAGGTAATCCTAGCTGTCTAAGTCAAAATGTGGCGTTACATACACCCAACCTTCGAGAACATATTCTCGAGGTGGTCAAAAAAGTGAGGGATAATCTCGTCGTAACATCTCAGCATCTTCCCAAGTAGCAGATCCTGGACTAAACTTGTCCCACTAGACCTTAACTTGGTCTACCAGACGGTTCCTGAGTTGTTGGACTCTACGGTCCAATATGCGTAATGGTTCTACTATGAGGGTTCCCATGTCCGATACGTGCAATTACTTCCAATTTAATTTATGTGATTCATCAACAACATAATGACATAGAACAGATACATGAAAAACATTATGAGTTTTATGCAATTGGGGTGGCGGTATGAGATGATAGGCGACGGGTCCAATTTTCTCTTGGATTTTGAAGGGTCCTATAAATTGAGGTGACAACTTTTTCCCCTTCCCGAACCGAATGGTACTCTTATTAGGCCTAATATGAATGAAAACCTGATATTCCACTTTATAACTTCGATCAGTCATGTGTGCATCTGCATAACTTTTCTGTCTATCCTGTGATTCCTTTAGTCTCTGCCTAATCTAAATCACCTGTTCCTCCATATCTTGAATTAATTCTGGCCCAACTGTTACTCAGTCTTCTAATCTTTCCCAACTCAATGGTGTTATGCATGGCCTTCCATACAGATCTTCGTAGGGTGGCATTCCGATGGAGCTATGAAAACTGTTATTGTAGGTGAACTCTACCAAAGGTAGGTACTTCTCCCAATGGGTTTGATTATCCATGACATACATCCTAATCATGTCTTCCATGAATTGATTTACTCTCTCATTTTGCCCATCTGTTTTAGGATGATAAGTTGTTCTTAAGTTCAACTGAGTCCCCAACGCTGACTGCAAACTTGTCCAAAACCTAGAAGTGAATCTTGAGTCCCTATCTGAAATGATATTCTTAGGTATCCCGTGCAAACAAATGACCTCACTTACAAACATGCATGCCACATCAGTGACATCATAAGTGTCTCTAACCAGAATAAAATGAGCACTCTTGGTTAACTTATCAACTATCACAAGAATGGCATTGTGTCTATGAGATGTGAGTGGCAACCTCACCACAAAATCCATAGAGATGACTTCTCACTTAGACATAGGGACATCATGTGGTCGTAGGAGACTTGCCGAGTGATGGTGGTCGACTTTCACTTGTTGACACTCTAGGAACTTGGCGATGAAATGGACTACATCGCGTTTCATGCCTATCCAGAAGAAAAGCTTCCTCATGTCTGTGTAAATATTCTTCACACCTGGATGCACACAATAAAGTGCTCTATGGGCTTCCTTCAGCATGATGCTTCGAATATCCCCACCTTCGGGGACGTACATCCTTCCTCGATATCTTAACAGTCTGTCTGCTTCCAGACTATATCCTTCATACTTTGGATCTAATTGCCTCCCACTCTGGAGGTTTGAAGTAACCTTTAAATACCAACTATCTCCATGGATTTGCGCCAACACACGTTCCCTTAGATTGACTTTTAAGGGTACCAAGGAGAAGTCAGGTGGCCTCCTACTCAAGGCATCCGCGATCACATTCTCTTTTCCCTTGATATATGAAATACCAAAATCATACTCACTCATGAACTCACTCCATCACTTTTGCCTAGAATTCAGATCCCTTTGAGTGAAGAGATGTTTTAAACTTTGATGGTCTATTTTGAGCTCAAAGTTTCACCCTACTAGATAGTGCCTCCAAAGTTTCAGAGCTAGCATTATAGCTGCCAACTCTAAATCATGAGTAGCATAAAGCTCCTCCTATTTCTTCAACTTCCTTGACGCATAAGCTATCACTCCTCCATCCTGCATTAGCACAACCCCCAACCCTTACTTCAAGGCATCAATGCAGACTGTGAAGTCCTTTTCCATATCTGGCACTCGTAGAATTGGCGCACTAGTTAGTAACCTTTTAAGTGCGATGAATGCACTTTCACATTTGTCTGTCCATTCATACCTGACCCCCTTGTGCTGCAAAGTGGTGATGGGTTTCACTATTTTAGAGAACTCTTCTACAAATATTCGATAATAACCTGCTAGCCCCATGAAGCTTCTCACCTCATGAGCATTTTTCGGCACCGGCCATTCCATAATGGCCTTTACCTTTTCTGGGTCCACAAAGATTCCTTCACTGGAAATGATATGACCTAAATAGTGAATTTATTTCTGGAAGAAGGAACACTTCGACAACTTCCCATACAATTTGTTCTCTCTAAGGCAGGACAACACCACTCGCAAGTGTTCCTCATGTTCCCTTTCATTCTTGGAATAGATGAGGGTATCATCTAAAAAGACTTGTACAAAGCAGTCTAAGTATTTCTGGAATACACCATTCATGAGGCTCATGAATACTGCTGGCGCATTGGTTAATCCAAAAGGTACTACAACGAACTTGTAATGCCCAAACCGAGTTCGAAAGGCAGTTTTAGGAATATCGCCTTCCTTAATCCTTAACTGGTGATACCCTGATTGCAAATCAATTTTTGAGAATAATGCTTCTCCTTTCATCTGGTCAAAGAGATCATCTATCCATGGCATTGGGTACCTATTCTTCACTATAGCATGGTTCAAGTCCTTGTAATCTATACACAGTTGTAAGGAAGCATCCTTCTTCTTCACAAAAATTATTGGTGCACCCCAAGGTGAGACACTAGGTCTTATTAGCCCTAAGTCGAGTATCTCTTTCAACTGCATCTGCAACTCATAAAGTTCTAGCACTGTCATCTGATACAGAGTCTTGGAAATTGGTTCTGCACCAGGTTTTAGCTCAATAGTAAAATCAATCTCCCTCTCAGGAGGTAACCCTGGTAACTCGTTCGGAAAAAAATTCTTAAATTCTGACAATACCAGGTACTGATCCAAGGAGGGTACTTTCCTTTGTTTCACTGCTTCAATGACATAAAGTTGACACCCTTGCCTCATGCATCACTTAACCTTCATAGTTGAAATAAAGCGTAGAGACACCTTTCTCCGTACACCCTGGATCTCTACTGGCCTTCCCTCGTCGTCAACACAAAGCACCCTTTTTGTGAAGCAATCTACCATAGCTCGATGGGCTTCTAACGAATCCATTCCAATGATTAGGTCATACGCCCCCAGAGCAGTGATGTATACATTCAACCTGGTAGTACACACTCCCAGGTTTACTAAATAATTATCAACACTAGGTCCTACCGCTTGTTTTTCCCCCGAAGCCATATCGACTTGTTTAAAGTCATCATGCTCGTAGGCTATCAACCCACTCTTTTCTAATGCATATGGTGAAACGAAACTATCTGTAGCACCAAAATCAAATAAAATTTTAACATTGATAAGATTTAGCATACCCGATAATTCCACCATCATGGATTGATGTTCTGCTTGGTGATTATTAACTGCTGCATAAATTTGGTGGCTACCACTTGCTTTTCCCATCCGGGCCTTTCCTTCTCTATGCACAAATCCTGATTGTAACTTTGGGCAGTCATGCTGGTAATGGGGTCCTTCACATCCCCAACATGTAACACGAGATTGAACCTGCGCACTGCTCTGTGATTGCCTCTAAAATGAGTTCCTTCCCTTGGAACCCCTACCCCTACTAGTTGCTCCCTGAGATGGTCATGGACCTGCCTACGTTGTTGGTGATGAACATGATGCTACACTCGCGTCCATTGAAATACCTTTGGTGATTGTCCTTGGTGTGACTCTATTAACATATGGAGGTGGCCTTGAGCTCCCTCCCTTGGAAAATGTCTTAGGGGTCTTCCCCACGAATCCAGGACGATGCGGAAAGGTCGATCTCGTACCTCCATTTAAGTTCATGTGTTCCTACACATAACGTGCATTTTCGACTTCTTCTGCTACTGAAGACGATTTCCACATCCGCACCATGGCCCTTATCTTAGGGTTTAACCCATAGACAAAGCGTTTTTCTTGTCGTTGGTCATTATCCATGCATGAAACATATTTGACCAATTCCATAAACCTGATCTCATATTCTTCTACGGTCCTGTTTCCCTGTACTAGAGCATGAAATGCTCCCACCTGTTGTTCCTCATAGTAAGCTGGTAGATATTTCTTTCGGAACCTCTCCTCAAAAAGTTCCCAAGAGATGGTGTACGGGGTAAGGTGCAGTTGCCTCTCCAGGTTGCTCCACCAGTTTAGGTCACTATCTCTCATCTTCGCCTTTGAAGTGGACGCATAGCCTCTTAAGGCGAAACACCTTCTCATGCCTTCCAACCATGCCTCTGAATGTTCACTGGCATGACCCCTGGCAAACTATGGAAGTTTGATCTTCTGCAGTTCTCTAGTTATGTCTTCGGGTGGAGGTCCTCCCCCTGAATCCCTCAACGCTTCAGGATTACCCATGTGTAAGGTCTCTTATGACAGAGCCTTATTAATAATAAAAAAATTGATTAAAGAAATGTTATCTTAACATTTTCATAATTTCATAACTAGCATATAACTATTCAGCTTAAATAAAATTTATGAACAGATCATAATAAATTATTTAACATAGCAGAAAAATGAAAATACATACCTCTAACTGATGATACTACTGTTCTCCAGCTCTGCCCAAATTCTCCAACTCTGCCTGATGATCTGCCCAAAACCGTCTAACCACCCAACCAACTAGGAACAAAGCCTCTCCGGCTCCCTAGCTCCAGGATTCCTGGCCCCCGAGCCCAAAACTCCCAGCAACAGGTGCCCCCTTGTAATAGTCCTTCCACAAGCTTCTCCAGCCAAAACCCGTAATATAGTCTCCCAATCTCCCAGAAGTGAAAATGCCCAATATAGTCTCCCCTCTGAAAATAATGCTCCCTGCCCCCAAAACGTCCCCTTCTCCCCAATGTTTTCCCCCCTATATCCTCATTTTCCTCCCTTCCTCATTCACTTCCCTCTTCCTTTCATTAATACTCACCCACCTTATCACTCCATTCAATGCCAACCATCTTATCCCCTTCTCCTTAATGGTTCCATCATTCGATATGTTAAGTTTTTATTTAATAAATTAAAATTTATTAAACTTAAATTTATTAACCAAATATTTAATGAGTTGATTAATCAATTAATTAATATACATAAAACAATTAATAATTCAGGACAATTGATTAATTAATTAATTAAACTTAATATACTTTAAACAATTATTTAACTATGACAATTAATTATTTATCTAGGATTGTTACATACACCCACCCTTCAGGAAACTTCATCCCGAAGTTAAAGTGTTTATGATACAAGGAAAAAGACACCTTGTTCACACATTCATAACAAATAACTGACATTATTAGTAAGTAAGTCAAGAAAACTCATACATACTAGTGTACATGTGCAAGAAATGCATGTGTAGCTAGTACATACAAGTCTCGTGCATGTACTAATAACAATAACTATCATCTCTATAGTAATTTTTGTATGCATCCAATCTATTCAACAATACTATTCATTTTATAAAAGACAATTACCCAATCAAATGTTTGCGAATCCTTTAATTACAATTATCTAACTCAACAATGTTATTTAGACAATCGTAGTTTAGTTAAGTAATTATGAATATTCATATATACACTTTTCTTTTCAGAAGGAAAAACAATAAATTCCACCATAAGACAAATCTCCATACACTCTTAACTATTTCTACTCATCCTTCCTCCCTAACTTACTTCCATCTTCCATTCCTATCCTTCCTCTGTTGGACTATCTTGAAGCGTCAACTATATTGACCTAACTCCAAATAGAACCCTTAAGCAGAAGTGTCACTATCTTGACCAAGCTTCCCCAGTAGGAAACTGACAGTCATCATTACACGTCTAGGGGAGCATGAGATAACACTGTCCTCCCATGACTCCAAGTTTCGGAGGATACACAGTGGGAAATGTCTCCACCCTTCCTAACAGGACTAGGGTCCACACCCTACCACATAATATATAGTGGCACCATGTTGTTGGGTGTTTTGTCATCGTTTATTCGGTTTTGGGCAGTTTCACCTCCTAAAATCCTGCACTGGTCCACATATCATAGCAATGTATCCAAACCAATATAATTTCACATACAAAGATTCTTACCATATTGTTTCTTGGTCGGTGGTCATGAAATCCACTTTCATCACCATTATCCCTTAGCTATTTCATAGCCCAATAACCTACAGATTAGTCTGTGACACAAACTCATACATATCTATGCATTATCATCATGTAATTGCATACAACCATAATTTCAATTCGGTACTCGCGTACCAACAAATTTAACATCAAAGTTTTCAAGTTAGAAATAGATCTCATAATATCCCATAATTCAATTAATGACACCCATTCATATAATTATCATTTACATAATGGATTGCATCATATCCAACATCATTCAAATAACATTTAAATCTTCATAGGATTCACATTCACACAGTATATCGCATCATATCCTTCATCATCAATAACACTTAAACATTCATAGAATTTACATTCACATAGTAGATCACATCTTATCCATCATCATCAATAACATTTAAATATTCATAAAATTTACATTCTCACAATATATCGCATCATATCCATCATTATTCAAATACGTTTAAACATTCATAAAGGTTCATACGTCTTAAAAGTTCAAGTGTATCACTTAATAGTTTCACTGTGAATAGAAAATAAAGGTGTTTAGGCCTGAGGTAATCCTAGCTGTCTAAGTCAA
The DNA here is from genome assembly GCA_009831015.1 of Picea engelmannii. NCBI lineage: Eukaryota > Viridiplantae > Streptophyta > Pinopsida > Pinales > Pinaceae > Picea > Picea engelmannii. Next base: position 388,505 of record ML794200.1, on the reverse strand, counting down.
AAGGTGGTGTTACATACACCCAAACTTCGAGAACATATTCTCGAGGTGGTCAAAAAAGTGAGGGATAATCTTGTCGTAACATCTCGACATCCTCCCAAGTATCAGATCCTGGACTAAACTTGTCCCACTGGACCTTAACTTGGTCTACCAGACGGTTCCTGAGCTGTCAGACTCTATGGTCCAATATGCGTAATGGTTCTACCATGAGGGTTCCCACGTCCGATACCTGCAATTCCTTCCAATTTATTTTATGTGATTCATCAACAACATAATGACGTAAAACATATACATGAAAAACATTATGATTTTTATGCAAGTGGGGTGGCAGTACGAGACGATAAGCGACGGGTCCAATTTTCTCTTGGATTTTGAAGGGTCCTATAAATTGAGGTGACAAATTTGTCCCCTTCCCGAACCGAATGGTACTCTTATTAGGCCTGTTACGAATGAAAACCTGAAATCCCACTTTATAACTTTGATCAGTCCTGTGTGCATCCACATAACTTTTCTGTCTATCCTATGCTTCCTTTAGTCTCTGCCTAATCTGAATCACCTGTTACTCCATCTCTTGAATCAATTCTGGCTCAACTGTTACTCAGTCTTCTAATCTTTCCCAACTCAATGGTGTTATGCATGGCCTTCCATACAGAGCTTCGTAGGGTGGCATTCCGATGGAACTATGAAAACTGTTATTGTAGGCGAACTCTACCAAAGGTAGGTACTTCTCCCAATGGGTTTGATTATCCATGACATACATCCTAAGAATGTCTTCCATGACTTGATTTACTCTCTCAGTTTTCCCATCTGTTTCAGGATGATAAGTTGTGCTAAAGTTCAACCGAGTCCCCAACGCTGACTGCAAACTTGTCCAAAACCTAGAAGTGAATCTAGAGTCCCTATCTGAAATGATATTCTTAGGTATCCCGTGAAAACGGATGACCTCACTTACAAACATGCATGCCACATTAATGACATCATAAGTGTCTCTAACTGGAATAAAATGAGCACTCTTGGTTAACTTATCAACTATCACAAGAATGGCATTGTGTCTATGAGATGTGAGCGGCAACCCCACCACAAAATCCATAGAGATGACTTCCCAGTTGGACATAGGGACATCATGTGGTTGTAGGAGACCTACCGGGTGATGGTGGTCAACTTTCACTTGTTGACACTCTAGGCACTTGGCAAAGAAATGGACTACATCGCGTTTCATGCCTATCCAGAAGAAAATCTTCCTCATGTCTGCGTACATATTCTTCACACCCAAATGCGCATAATAAAGTGCTCTATGGGCTTCCTTCAGTATGATGCTTCAAATATCCCCACCTTCGGGGACGTACATCCTTCCTCGATATCTTAACAGTTTGTCTGCTTCTAGACTATATCCTTCATACTTTGGATCTAATTGCCTCCCACTCTGGAGGTTTGAAGTAACCTTTAAATACCAACTGTCTCCATGGAGTTGGGAAAGAGATTTTTTTATCTTACTTGAGTTTATCAGCAGAGCTCCTAGTTCCCGTAGGGCTACGCTGATTGATTTCCTATCTTTCTTCCTTCTTGTCTTCTTGGGTGAGAGTTGGAGTTGTCCCTTGCTTGCTTTGATTTCGAGGTGTCCTATCTCCCCGTGTGTGTGCTTTAGCCCTTTGTATTTTTCTTCCTCCCTTAGGAGGAATAGGTATTGAATACAATTTAGTTGCCCCATTGGTACATTGTCTATGCCCTGGCTTTTCCATTGCTCCAGTATGTTCAGGAGATCTATTCCTTCCCTTTCCACAATATCTCTGAGATCAGGATCTTTCGTACCTACCTCACTTGGCGTCATTTTCGCATATCCGTCTACCTCTTGCATGGGGGTGTTGGCATCTCCGATTTCTCCGTCCATAGGAGTTGCGCTACCCCCCTATTTCATCTTATTGCTTGGGTTGTTTATGTTCTCATTTGTGGTTTGTTCCTTAGTTAATTTGGATTTTTCCTTTTCCTTTCCCCCTTCTTCCCCTTTCTTGTTTTTTTCCCACCCTTCCGTTCGAGTCTTGTCTTCTGGATGTCTTCTCATTGGGGCTTTAATTGGTTTCTTGTTTGCTCTGTTTCTGTGGTTCGGCTTGATAAATCCCTTCTCATCTTGTTGTATTTTGGTGTTTTCCTCTTCTTGTTTTTTATTGAGAGGGAATTCTTTGAATAGGTGTCCATGTTCATGGCATCTTCTGCATCTGAAATGGATATGCTCGTATTTGATTCTTTGTATCCATTCCTCATCCCTGAATTCCCGGATTATGGCTTCTGGGAGTGCCCCTAAAACATCCACCTCTATGCAGATCCTTGCATAGGAGGTATATCTCCCTTTTAGGGTTTCTTCTGATGTCTTCACATATTTTCCAAGTTTGTTCCCGATTTCTTTGAAGGTGGAGGGTAGAGAGTAGTCTAACGGTAGGGAGTAAAGCCTCAGCCATACAAGTACATTCTTGAAGGTTTCTTTCTCTGGGGAGAAGTTTTCCTTCCATGGCCGCATATACAGTCCTACTGAGGTGTGGAAGTATGGCCCCCCCTCAAAGATTCTATCCCTATCCTCCGAGTTCATGAATACTACTATGAAGAATCCTTTTGACCCCAGGTGGAGTTCCACTTCCCCGCTTGGCTTCCATTGGTATTTTATCCAGTTGCGCAATGTTCTTTTTGTGGGCCACAACCCCATGAACTTGCAAATGAGTGCATGCATCTTCATATGGTCTCGGTAGAGTTGTGTTTGTGGATCCTCTAGTATCACCTTGGGTATCAATGTTGTCTTAGGTTTACACAGGTTGCGCCCTTCTACCCCATTGGGGTTCGCTAGTTTTTTCGCATCATTCTGGGTTTCTCTGGCTTCTTCCGCCATGCGGTCCCTTTCTTCCTGGTTTCTTTCCTGATTCTTTTCTGGTCCTTATCCCGATGCGCTCGTCACTGGTTCCTTGAAACCGTCGCTGCATGGGCCTTTGCCCTTGCCCACCACTACCTACTTGTATGAGGGGGTTCCATTACCACCCCCTTTGGTAACCATGATGTGCTCCTCTGTGTCTTATACTATCAAACCCTAGCTTGTTGTTGCTCCCACTCAGTTCTTCGTAAAGGTAATGATTGATTTGTAAGAGTGAACTTTGATAATAAGGTTAGGGATCTTTTAATCTTGTGCTGATTTATAGAAGGTTGGAATAGCTTGGTCATGTCTATGAGTAAATGTGTCTCTGGTTCAAATACTTTAAATTTTGATGACATTGTTGGTGTTATCCTTAGTGAGGAAATGCGACGAAAAAGCATAGGTGAGACATCAGGTAATGCTTTGACTGTGGAAAATAGGGGAAGATAAAGGGAGAGAGGAAAGATTCCAGGGAATCATGGAAATCCTAAGAAAGGAAAATCCAAATCCAAAGGGGGACTGGAATGTTGACATTGCGGGAACAAAGGACACAAGAAGAAACACGATTGGTTTCTAAAAGGAAAACAAGGACATGGACAATATGAGAAGAATCATGAAGCAAATGCCACAAGTGATGTGTTGCAAGATGTTTTGATCATTTTATTCGATAATATTTTTGATTCTTGGGTAGTAGACTCAAGGGATTCATTTGATGTCACACCCATAGGACACATTTTCAATATTATGTTCAAGGTGATTTTGGATAGGTTTATTTGGGTGATGAGAAACCATGCAAAATTATTGGAAAGAGTAATATACAAATAAAATTGCAGAATGGAAACAAATGACTATTAAAAGAGGTGAAGCACGTTCCTGAATTGAGAAGAAATCCAATTTCAATTGGGTATCTGGATAGTGAAGGCCGTGAAGTTACATTTATGAGAAATTTGTGGAAGGTCACTAAAGGATCATTGGTAATAGAAAAAGGAGATATGGTAGGCACATTGTATTTATGTAATTGTGATGTTGATTCTTCTATTGCTTTAATTTCCATAGGAGTAGATGCAACGTTATGAAATCATAGGCTTCAGAACATGAATGAGAAGGGGATGAAAATTCTCCACTCAAGGAATTTGTTGCCATATTTGAAGTAGGTTGATTTGGATTTTTGTGAGCATTGTGTTTATGGAAAATAAAATATAGTCAGATTCCTCAGAGTTGGGAAGGAAAATAAGAGTAAAATGTTAGAGCTTGTGCATACAGATGTATGGGGACCGAATTAGGCATCATCTCTTGGTGGCTCTTATTATTATGTTACTTTTATTGATGATGCAACTTATAAATATTGAGTTTATTGCATTCGAAAAAAACTGATGTTTTTTATACCTTTAAGAAATGGAAAGCTTTGGTTGAGAATGAGACAAGGAATAAGTTAAAGTGTCTCAGATTAGACAAAGGAGATGAATATTGCAACAAGGAGGTTGATAGTTATTGTTCATACCATGGGATTCATAGAGAGAAGAAAGTTCTAGGAACACCACAAGAAAATGGTGTGTCAGAAAGGATGAACAAGACAATCATGGAGTGTGGAAGGAGAATGAGATTGCATGCAGGATTCCCCTTACATTTTTTGATAGAAGTTGTGGATATTTCTATTTACTTGATAAATAGAGGGCCTTCAAGTTCCTTGTATGGTGGTATTCCAAAGGAGGCATGGAGATGAAAAAAGGTAAACTACTCATTTCTAAATACTTCCGGTTGTTAAGTTTTTGTTTGTATTGATAAAGAAAATAGAACAAAGCTTGTGGCAAAATCCAAAAAGTGTACATTTGTTGGATATGGAGTTATTGATTTTAGTTATTGCTTATTGGATTATAAAAGTCACAAAATCATTCCCGACTTGGATAGTCTAGGAAATGTTGCTAATGTGTGTGTAAGATCAATTGTTTATAGCATATAAATGGTCATACAAATAATAAATGCGACAAAGGACTGCAAAGTTTGTATTATGACATCTCTGTGGATTACAAAATGGCCGAATGTGGATGAATAAACTGACAATACTCAACTAGATCAATCAGACAAAGGATCTTAGCTGGAATACAAATAAGCAACTAAAAGATAATACCCGAAATATGGGAGCACTGCGGAATCGATGGATGCGTTGGGACTATGGCAGCTCTGACGGTAACTGCTGGAAGTCTGGAAAGTTCTCCCTAGGAGCTGTACTTCTCAGAATGGCCTGGAAACTATCCCAAATGATACGCCATGCTCTAGTCCTTAGTATTGGTAACTTTCGGACCCTTATGCTGGTGAGTTTGGACCTCGTATGGATCCACCTTGGGGAATGCACCCCTCTTTCTCTGGAAAAATGCGTCCTAATGATTCCACCATCGGAATCAGATGAGATGTGTCTCAAAATGACTTCCTTGGTCTACTGGGAAATGGGTCAGAAGGGTTTCCCTAAATATGGCCCGATGCTCGCTCTGGAACCCCAAATGTATCCACCAAAGGTGTCTCATGTCCAAGTCCGAAAAATGCACCCAGTTGATTCAGCCTTTGGAATCTGATGAGGAAATAGGAAAAATATGTGCCTTGCCTTACTCTCAAATGGGTCGGAGGGAAATCTTGGAATTCTCCCTGGATGGGATAAGTCGACTAAAAACCCTCTCAGAAGCTATGCCCTCACTCTGGATGAATGCACCCTTGCTGCTGAACACTGTGTAACTGTTGCTGAAGAATGATGGAAGACCTGAATGATCTTCTCGGTGACTAGGGTGTGTCTCTCAACACCGAAATCATCCAGCTGGTGTCTTCCTCCTGGAATCCACCGAACTATCTCTCCTAAGATGCACCTCTTCTCCTCAATGACAAGTCATAATATGCATAATGATGAATTAGGTCGCTGAACCTTCCTTTATAGCTTTCCAAAACCCTAAATCACTGTTGAAACCCTAATTCATTGTTGACTTCCAAAACCCTAAATCACTGTTGAAACCCTAATTCACTGTTGACTTCTATTTTTAGCTCATACTGACTTAAAAGTGCTTTTTACCCTTTTTAGCTCAATGTCACTTTCCGAATATAACACCGGTGACTGAAGTGACCTCTAGTGACCCTGTTTACCCCTTTCTGGCCCTGGCTATAGTCTAACGGGGCAGTTTAGACCATTAAGCCTCCTCTCTGGAGCTCCTATTTGGAAAGGGACATTACAATCCTCCCTTCTCAAAATTGCTTGTCCTCAAGCAATACCAGTCTAGGGTGTTGCAACACCTGCTCGCTCTCCCAAGTAACATCCTCTACTGGAAGCCCTCTCCATCTGATCAAACACTCTCTGATGACCCTTCTCCTCAGTTTTCACTCCCAGAACTCCAAAACCTCCTCTAGAACTAACTCCAATTGTCCCTCCTCATCCAATGGGGGAAGCTCCTCTGATGTGCTAATGAATTGTCCCACTTCCTTTTTGAGGCAAGACACATGGAACACATTATGAATCTTGCTCCTCTCTAGAAGATCTAGCTCATAAGCGACCTCAACTACTCAGCGCATGATCCTATAAGGACCATAAAATCTGGGCTTGAGCTTCTTGGCCCCACTCTTCTTCAGAGATGACTGTCTGTAGGGTTGGAGTCTTAGGAAAAATAAATCTCCAACCTCAAAGCTACGATCTATCATGTGCTTTTTCGCACTTATCTTCTGTCAGTTTTGCGTTGTCTGCGGGTTCTCTTTCAACAACTTGAGAATATCCCGACTCTCTATGATCCAATCCTTGGGCTTGGGGGCTATTCTCTCCCCGAAGACCAAGTCTACCAAAGTGGGAGCATCATATCCATACAATGCTTGAAAGGGTGTCATACCAATGGACATGTGGAAGGTAGTGTTGTAGCAATGTTCTCCTAAATGTAACCACTTTACCCACGTTCTATGTTTTCCTCCTCCATAGTTCCTCAAATAAACTTCAACCCACTTGTTGACAATCTCTGCCTACCCATCTATCTGAGGGTGATAGCTGGTGCTAGGTGTCAACTCTGTCCCCACCAACCGAAACAAATCTCTCTAGAATGTCCCTATAAACTGACTATCCCCGTCACTGACGATGTTCTTTGGTAACCCATGAAGTCTAAAGACCTCCCTGAAGAAAAGTTCGACTACCTGAACTACTTTGTACTATGTCGATATGGCATAGAAGTGAGAAAACTTGGTGAATCTGTCGACCACTACATAGATACAGTCCTTACCCTGGACCTTGGGTAGACCTGTGATGAAGTCCATAGATATACTCTCCCATTTCTGATCTGGAATGGGGAGTGGATGAAGTATCCCTACTGGAAGAGCATGCTCTGACTTTTTCTTCTTGCAAGTCACATGCTCACTGACGTGTTTCATAATGTCATGTTTGAGGCCCTTCCATGAGAACCTCTCTCTGATCTATCTATAGGTTTTGAAAAACCCCTGATGGCCTGCTAGAGGTGAATCATGAACTTCGGTGAGGATCTTCTTCTTGAGCCCTGAATCTGGCACCAAGTAGACTCTATCCTTGCAAAATATGACATCGTCAATGACCCTATACCGGTCATCCTGTATCTTCCCATCCATCATCTCACAAGTGAACTTGTTCTTAAAATATTCCACTAACAAGTGTGATTTCCAATCTGCTGAAATCTCCATCAAAGAAATGTTGCAGGTCTCCTTGATAGTGCATCGGCCACAATGTTCTTCTTTCCCTTGACATACTCTATGTCAAATTCGAATGCCTATACCTTCATCACCCATTTATGTTGGTGCTCATTGAGTTTCTTCTGCTCAAGGAAATACGTCAAAATGTTGTGATCGGTCTTGACCATGAATTTGTTGCCCATCAAATATTGTCTGAACTTGGTCAAGGCATTCATGATTGCCAACATTTCCTTGTCATAAATGGAGTACAACCTCTTAGGCTGACTAAGATTTTGGATCTCAAATACAATGGGGTGTCCTCCCTGCATCAAAACTGCACCGATCCCCTCACTGGATGCATCACACTCTAGTACAAATGGCAAGGTGAAGTCTGGTAGTGCCAACACTGGACAAGTGCCCATGAATTCCTTCATGTGATCAAAGGCTTCTTGTGATTTCTCGGTCCATAAGAAGGCCCCATGCTTGGTAAGATCTGTCAGCAGTGCTCCAAGATGAGAAAAACCTCGAAGGAACCTCCTGTAATAGCTGCATAGCCCGAAGAAGCTCCTCAATTCTGTCAGATTCCTGGGCATCGGCCAATCCAGAATGGCCCTAATCTTCTCTTGGTGCACCTGTACCCCCTATGCACTGATGATGTGGCCCAAGTAAAGCATCTCTGTCATACCGAACTCACACTTGGACCTCTTTGGCATATAATAATTGTTCCTCCATGATGCTCAATACCTTATCCAGGTGCCTCATATTCTCTTGCCATGACTGGCTATAGATCAAGATTTCGTTGAAGAAAAACAAGACTGATTTCCTTAACTGATCCCTGAATATATGGTTCATGCAAGAATGGAATGTAGCGGGTGCATTGGTTAGCCCAAATGGCATAACCAGGAACTCGAAGTGTCCAAAATGACATCAAAATGTCATCTTCTCTATGTCCTTCTCTCGGATGTTGATCTGATGATATGCAGAGTGTAGATCAATCTTTGAGAAGAAAACTACCCCATGCAGTTCATCCATCAACTCATCAATGCGTGGAATAGGGTACCGATTCTTGATGATTTTATTGTTCAAGTCTCGGTAATCAATGCACATCCTCATGGTTCCATCCTTCTTTAGAACTAAGACAACTGAAGAAGAAAATGGGTTGTTGCTCGGTCTGATGTGTCCCATCTCCAACATTTCCTTGATTGCCTTCTCTATCTCATCCTTGAACCTCCTAGGATGAGGATAGGTGGGGGTGATCATTGGTTTGTCCCCCTATTCCAACTCAATGGCGTGATCAAATCCCCTATCAGGTGGTCTCCCTGGTGGAATCGACTCAAAAAAATGTTGATGTTGTCCCAACAAATTCTTGATCTATGTATGATAATGTTGTTGACCCTCTGAATCCTTCCACGTAGTAATCAAACACTCGATGGCATATTCTACTTCCCCATGCCTGAATATCCTCTCCATCCTCTTGGCTGAAACTATCCTAGGTGCTCCTGTCGACATACCTCTTAGAACAACACTCTTCCCTTCATGGTCTCTGAATCCCATCTCCAAGGTTTAGTAATTGGTGGTGATTTTTGCCAAGGTAGTCATCCACTAGACTCCCAACACCACATCTGTGTCAGATAGGTCAACCACATAAAATGTGTCTCTCACTGTATAGTTTCCTAACTTTACCTCCAAGTCTAGAACTCTGTCTAGACACTCCACTATGTGGCCATCTGCTACTGCAACATCAAACCCCTCAAACTCCTCTGTCTGAAGTGCCCGTCTTAATACTAGTGAAGCGTCAATGAAGTTGTGGTTGGCCCCACCATGTATTAGGGAGATTTCCCATTGCCCCTGAATAATTCCTCTGATTTGGAGGGTATCATACCTAGGAACACTAGAAATGGTCACTATGACTCTTCCCTTTGCTGGTTTCCTCCTGTTAGCCTGCTCTGGTGGTTGTGGGACTACTGGAGGATGGGTTCCTGCCAGTGTCGGTGGTCTACGGGGAGGCTGCTCCTCTACTGGTGTCGACTCCTCCTCTGAGCTAGTGGATCCAGTGTCTTTCTCCTCCTCCTCACTGTCCACATTGTCTTCTGCTACCTCAATATAATGAATCTCTTCCTTGCCCATGCACCTATGGCCTGGGACCCAAGGATCTCTACAGCTGAAGAAAAGCTTCTTCCTCATAAGCTCTTACCTAGTCTCATAATCCAACTTCTCCTTGCCCTTCCATTCTCTTTGGAATGGCTTCCTTTCTTGATCCCTCTAGGGAAAAAATGGTTTGGAGAAATTTTTAGTCTTTGGCACTAAGTCTGCTAGATCTCGAGTGTGAAGGATGGCATCCTGCAAAGTGGGAGGCCTGTATGACTTCACCCATTCTCTCAAAGGCTCTTTGATTCCTTCCGTGAATAGCATGATCAACCTAGGCTCTGATATATCTATCATTGCCATGGCTACCCACCGAAACTCTGTGATGAACACCTCTGTTATGCCAATTTGTCTCAATTGGGCTATATCCCTGAAGTGTATCTCGGGATCCTTCCTGTCAAACCTGTCCATGAGCCTATCTGTAAACTCCCTATAGGAGGTGATGTGATTGTGACCCAATGTCACCAGTCCATGATACCACCACTTATGTGCCTCACCCTCCAAGTGTAAGGTTGTGAAACTGATGGCCTTTGTCTCGGTCATCTGATTGAGCTTGTAGTACATGTCTAATTTCTATACCCAAGCTCTGGCGGTGTATTTGGATGATCTGTCAAAATAAGGGATGGTGGGTTTCCCAAATTTTCGGATGAAATCGAGGTTATGCCCCTGCTGTTGTTGTGTTCCTCCCCTCTACGGCTCTCTGGGGCGGTTCCTGATTTTGAGCCCATAGTACTCGACTAAAGTCATGTCCTGATGGAAGTCACGACCCAATGCTACATACTCCCTCCTATACTCTGCAATGATGTTTGCATGAGTGGGTGGCCTTTGTGTTATCGATGGTGGTGCTTATTTTGGGGGTTCCCTATGGAAGTTGGGGAACAAGGGCCTGGGAATCCTGCTCACAGATGTGTATGTGCGTGTGGGCGACTAGGGTCAACTTCCTACTCCTGAGTTCCCCTGTGCTATATGTGGGGCTTGTGTGCCCTGGATGTCTGCCATAGCCAATCTATCAGCTACCTGTGCCAAGGACTATGACATGGTCCACTGAATAGCTAACATATCACTAATAACCTGCATGAAGGCTACATTTGGATCCATGGGGGCCTTACCACAGCCCTCTGGTCGCTCATATCGGTAACCTAGCCTTCTCTTTGCTTCACGCTTGGCCTCGCGCTTTGCTCTTCTCTCTTCTTCTCTACATGTCTCTTCCTCATCCTCTGAACTGGGAGGGAAAGGAGGAAAGTTAGGACTAGGCCTTCTTTCCTTGTGCTTGCTATAAGTGACATATTCGTCACCTACGTGTTCACAACCGTCTGGGTCTTCTACTGCACTCATCATCTTTAGTCACAGGCTGGCAGGACTAAAGCTCTGATACCACTAAAATGTTCCTGACTTGGCTAGTCTAGGAAACACTACTAATGTGTGTGTAGGATCAATCATTTATAGCATATAAATTTTCATACAAATAATAAATGCGACAAAGGACTGCAAAGTTTGTATTATGATATCTCTGTGGATTACAAAATGGCCGAATGCGGCTGAATAAACTGACAATACTCGACTAGATCAATCAGACAAAGGACCTTATCCGGAATACAAATAAGAAACTAAAAGATAATACCCGGAATATGGGAGCACTACGAAATCGATGGATGCACTAGGACTATGGCATCTTTGACGGTAACTGCTGGAAGTATGGAAAGTTCACCCTGGGAGTTATACTTCTTGAAATGGCCAGGAAACTATCCCAAATGATGCACCTTGCTCTATTCCTCAGTATTGGTAACTGTCGAACTCTTATGCTGGTGAGTTTGGACCCCGAATGGATCCCCCTGGGGGAATGCACCCTCTTTCTCTGGCAAAATGCATCCTAGTGATTGCACCATCAGAATCAGATGAGATGTGTCTCAAAATGACTGCCTTGGTCTACTGGGAAATGGGTCGGAAGGGTTTCCCTGAATATGGCCTGATGCTCGCTCTGGAAACCCAAATGTATCCACCAAAAGTGTCGCACGTCCAAGTCTGCAAAATGCACCCCAGTTGGTTCCTCCGTCGGAATCTAATGAGGAACCAGGAAAAATATGTTCCTTGCCTTCCTCTCAAATGGGTCAGAGGGAAATCTCAGAATTCTCCCTGGATGGGATAAGTCGACTAAAAACCCTCTCAGAATTTGCGCCCTCACTCTAGATGAATGCGCCCTTACTGCTAAACACTGTGTAATTGTTGCTGAAGAATTATGGAAGACTTGAATGATCTTCCTGGTGACTAGGGTGTGTCTCTCAACACCGAAATCAACCAACTGGTGTCTTCCTCCTGGAATCCACTGAACTATCTCTCCTGAGATGCACCTCTTCTCGTCAATGATAAGTCATAATCTTCATAATGATGAATTAGGTCACTGACCCTTCCTTTATAGCTTTCCAAAACCCTAAATCACTCTTGAAACCCTAATTCACTGTTGACTTCCAAAACCCTAAATCATTGTTGAAACCCTAATTCACCGTTGACTTCTATTTTTAGCTCATACTGAATTAAAAGTGTTTGTTACCCTTTTTATCTCAATGTCACTTTCCGAATATAACACCGGTGACTGAAGTGACCTCTAGTGACCCTGTTTACCCCTTTCTGGCCCTGGCTATAGTCTAACGGGGCGGTTTAGACCATTAAGCCTCCTCTCTGGAGATGCTATTTGGAAAGGGACATTACAGAGTAGATATGTGGTATTCAATGAGAAGGTCATGTACAAATATCGGTTGCAAGCAAAGAAAGAGAAAAATGGAAACACAGAGTACATAGTGCTTGATGAAATTACAAAAAATGAAATCCCAGAGTTGCCAGAAAATTGAAATGTCAAAGAACAAAAACAACAATAGGAACCTCAAACTCATGTAAGAAGATATATTAGGATAAGTAAACCCACTCGATGATACTCTCCTTCAATGTATTATTTATTTTTTATCGATTCTAGTAAACTAGAAGGATATGAAGAAGCGGTGCAGGTAGAAAAAAGAAAGAAGTGGGAGCAAGGCATGAAAGAGAAGATGCAATCTTTGGTACATAACCACACTTAGGATTTGGTTCTGTTGTCTGCAGGTAAACGAGCATCGAAAAATAAATGGGTTTACGGGTTGAAGGAAGAAGATGGAGGAAAAAAGAGGTACAAGGTCATACTTGTTGTAAAGGGGTTTGCATAGAAGAAAGGTATATATTTTGATGAAATATTTTCTCCTGTTGTTAAAATGACTTCAATTAGAACTATTTTAAGTCTAGTTCCAGTGGAAGATTTTTATCTTGAGCAGTTAGATGTACAGATAACTTTTCTCCATGGAGATTTGGAGGAAGAGGTTTATATGAAACAACCACAGGGGTATGAGGTCAAAGGGAATGAGAAATTGGTATGCAGGCTGAAAAAGAGATTGTACGGACTAAAGAAAGCTCCAAGGTAGTGGTATTTGAAATTTGACAGGTTTATGACATAACAAGGTTATGGTAGATGTTAGTCTAACTACTGTGTTTATTTTAAGAGACTAGATAATGGAAGTTATATTATCTTGTTATTGTATGTAGATGACATGCTTGTTGTAGGGTCTAACATGCAAGATATCAATGTGTTCAAAAGAAGGGATAATTTTAAGGATGGAAATTTGTATGAAAATGTATAAACATGGGATAATCTTACTAGTACTTAATATGCAAAATGTAAAATGTTTGGTGATAGTTTTGTAAAAATATTCAAATTTATAAGTATTTTATATAGTTTCTAGAAAAATTTGGCGATTTTTAAGGTAAAATAATTTTATTCTATGGAATTTGGACGAATCATTTTTGTTGGGTATGTGTCATATTCTTTGCACGAGTAGTAGACTCTGTGTTGCGTCGGGTGCGCAGGGGGGTTTGAGGGGGGGGCACTAGGCACCCCCTTGGGGGGTGCAGGGGGGTGAAATCCCCCCACACGGGTGTTCAAGTGCAACACCCATGAGAATTTTTTTTTTCCTCGGGAAATATGTCATATTTTTGCCTCATTTTTCATGTCCATTGTTGAGCTGTTTTTCGACACATGGTTTTTGCCAATGGTTTTCTTTTTCCGGTTAATAAATTAGGGTTGTTGACTAATCTAGGTCATTGGGTTAGGGTTTTGGATGTCAATGGCTCCTATATGTATATTGTATTGTAAACAATGTAACACTATGAATGAATATAGAATATGTTGGTTTTGTCGGTTTGGGTTTCAAGGGGAAAATATATATGTGTAATGTTTATATTTTCCATTGTATCTTTTATGTTCTTTTATTGAAAATTTGTTTGCAGTAAATATTGTACAAGGTTAAAATCTACAGTTTTTAGAAAAAATGGAAATTGGAAAATTGTTTTTTGGGAAAACAATGGAAAATTAGCCCATTTGCAAAATTTAGCCCCTAAAATCATCTATGCTCAAAAGACAATTAGCTAATTTGTTTGCGATGAAGGATTTGGGTGTTGCAAAGGCAATCCTTGGTATGAGAATAAAAAGAGACAGGAAAAATTGCAAATTAACATTGTCTCGAGGTGAGTACATAGAGAAGGTGTTGGAAAGGTTTCAAATGTAGGATGCAAAACTAGTTAGTACACCTTTGGCTAGCCATTTCAAATTGACTAAGGAAATGTGTCCCAAGACACGGGAGGAGATAGACTACATGTCCAAGGTTCCATACTCATCGATAGTTGACAACTTGATGTATGGGATGGTGTGCACAAGGTTGGATATTGCACATGCAATGGGAGTTGTGAGCAGATATATGACCAATCCAGGTAAAGAGTATTGGAAGGCAGTAAAGTGGATTCTCAGGTATTTGAGAGATACCACTACTCAGGCAATATGTTTTGGATGTTTAATCATTTTTTTACAGGGATATGTTGATTTAGATATGGAAGGTGATATAGATAGTAGGAGGAGCACCACAGGGTATGTTTTTACTATAGGTGGAACATCAGTAAGTTGGATTTCAAATTTGCAGAAGGTTATTGCACTTTCAAAAACAGAAGTAGAGTATGTTGCTCCTATAGAGGATAGTAAAGAGATGATTTGGTTACAAGGGTTTATGGAGGAATTGGGAAATAAGTAGGAGAATAGTAGGTTGTACAATGATAGCCAAAGTTCCATTCATATTGCAAAGAAATCAACCTTCCATTTTAAGACTAAGCATATACAACTCGAGTACCATTTCATACGATTAGTTTTGGAAGATGGATAGTTGACGCTGGAGAATATACATACTAGCTAGAACCCTACAAACATGTTAACAAAGGTAGTAACAAGGGAGAAACTGATTTCCTGCTCAGTTTCAGTTGGCCTTCAAGCATGAAGGTGAAGATGAGAAATTTTCCAGATCCAAATATTGGAGCATAGTTCAATGGGTGCAGTAGTGGTGGAGTTGTTGTGATTAGTCTCGAAGTGGGAGATTGTTGATTATCTTCCCAATTCAATGGATTCCTAAACAATTTGTTTTGCATGTAAATGGGATACGAATGTAAGACCTAGTTAACCATGCCTACCCCTAGTAAATTACTGGTAAATTCTAAGATGTAGACCTGGGTGAAAAAGGGGGGAGCATGCATGATTCCTTAGTTATAGACTTTGAGGAAGTTTGGGCCTGGAGGTGAGTGGTGAAGGATCCCTTGGCTAGTTTGGACGGATTTGGTCAAGGAAAACACCAAGTCAAGTTTAAAGGGGGGATTGTTAAGATCAACTTTACTTAGTAAAAAGGTCAAATATATTTTGGGTAAACAAGTGGTTTGGTAAAAGAGTCAAATATATTTTAAATAAATAAATGGTTTTTGGGCGCATGTTATTGGTGACCAATGGTTTTCGAGCTCATGGTTTTTTGGTATTTGAATAACTGGAGGTTTTGCTACGTCAAATTGAAAAGAGCATAAGGTTAATTATTTATCCAGCTAATTTTTCAATTTGGAATATATCTGATCACAGAAAATGAAAAGAATCTCCCTGCAGTCTTGATCAGAGAACGATTTACCACTATAAACCATCATTTTCACAAATTGAATTGTAGGGGTTTTAAGAGAAAAAAATATCGATTTCCAACCTACCTGAAATCATCAAACATGAATATAAAAAGAATTAGAGTACCATTTAAACCGATGCTTGACAGTTGTATGTATGCAACTCTCACTCACAGTCTCTCGGCTTTCATCATTTGCTCGCTAAAAATTTATCTGTAAACCAGGAAAAAAAGGAAAATTTGTAAGTTGTGGAATATTTTGGCCATGACTTGACATGACATAAACACCATCCATAAAACTTTAGGTACTCTATAAAGGCATGGAGAATCAAACCCCAAGATCTAGAAAATTCCCCAAAAAATCAATCATGCACTACATTACTAAGTACTTCCCTTGACAATATAGGTAATTGTAACATCCTCGATCAAGAGCCACAGATATCAAAGCCTTTGACATAATGTTGATGCCAAATACAAACACATACTACCTGAAAAAAATAGGATGAGACCCGATTGAGGTACCACCATATGAAAAAGTTAAATTCAATTGCATATTAAGTTTCATTGCAATTCGTTTGAAAATAAGAAATTGTTGATGGAATGGTAATATTACTAATAATTTAAAGCCTACAACATAAACCATACACCTCTTTGAGATCCCCTCAAATAGAAACCCTCAATGTGAGATTTGGTAAATTAACAAAAGAATTTGTGCCAAAATTATGGAAATGACCAACACTTCGATGATTAATCTATTCCTCGTAAATTCGTTCGTTCCTTGAAAAATGTGTGGTCTATCTTGAAAGAAAGGGTGTGTCATTAGCTCAGAAAAGAATGGGTCACTTCCACCAACAATTATGTCTTTCAACGATTCGGTCATAGAAACCTCGCCATGTAACCTGTTTTGAGGGAATAGAGTTAGTTTCTTCTATTTTCCATTGCAAATATTCTTTGGAATTATGTGCCTTGAGATCAATTAACAAAAAAAATCTAATCCGTCATAGAATTAAACACCATGGTATACTATATAGGACAACAACTCAGAGCATTAACCCAATGTTGATGTCAGAGCATTCAGAGAAAGATAAAAACACATGCAATGGGACTTTTTTTTAATTTTATTTTAATCCAATGCTAAGAGCCGAGAGATGGGACTTTTTTTAAATTTTATTTTAATCCAATGTTGAGAGGAATAAGATGAAAAATTGGCATGTCACAATCATATCGCACTTTTCACCAATAAAATGTGAGATAATTTATTTTTTAACATATTTATATATTCATATTTTTCAATTTGTAATGTTGAACATTACAAAAAATATAAATTTTAAGCAGCTAATGCAAAGTCAAAGTAAATATTACTATAAGACTTCCCTGTTTAGGACGAGTACAAATTCTCCACTAAAGTAAAGAGAGGTGATCAATCAACACAAATTTGGATCATAGGAAATCTTAAGTATTTTTTGAAATTTGTTTTTTCTAAAGATCAAAATGAGGGGATGCAATATATATACATACATACATATATGTGTGTGGTGGGGGATTAATAAAAGATTTATTATATAGAAAGATATTTGTGAACGTTTCAATAACAAATATAATAAATAATTAAATATGTTATATAGTAAGTGTTAAATATAGAAATTGAGAAAGAAAATAAACTTTAAATTGAATATAAAAATTACAAAGTAAATAAGATAGTATTAAACAAAATTTATAATATTAATTAAAGTACTTGTTTTCATAAAATATTAAAATAAAAATATGTAAAAGTGATTACATCAAAATCAAAACATCAATTCGGAAGTGATAATAGTCTTCTTTTATAATTTTAGGATCACACTTAGCCTGAGCCACACCAACCCTTAACATGGTTGGATTTTTTGTTCTTGTAGGTTTCGAACCAGTGACTTAACATCACAGAGTGCCTTAACAACACACTCTGTCACTGTTTGTCCTACACCTCGAGGACTTTGTAAATTTTATTTTAAAAATAAATTTCTTGTGTATATTTATATCCCATTGATAATATCTTTGACTAATAATGGAATGAGTGAAATTTTAAAATTTAAAATTTAGTTTTAGTTTTCAAAAAAAATCAATTTATTAAATTGTTTTTAAAAGCATTGAAAATTTTTATAAAAAATTATAACATGAAACTAAACTAATGCCAAGTTAAAAAACTTTGACTTGCAAATGAAGAGTATACTCCTTGATTTGGCTAGGACTAATAAGATACTTGTGAATGTTACAATGGCAAATATTTTTTTATGAGTTTTGAAAAATATCATAAAAATAAAGGTTGGTTAATTTTTGTTTGATGATGTTTTTTTTAACACAAACTCGTGAAAATTTTATTAATAAAAAGGCACGACCGAGGTCGTTGAGTACAATAGGAAGTGCTGGTAAGAGAGAAAATCTAGCTACATATTATTTTCTATTACATTGATATAGATGCTAGTCCTATAGGGCTTGTCAAGCTTTACTGATTCCAAAATATTTAGAGTTCATAAACATTTGCCATACACAATACATGTTTTTGCAAAATTACTGAAAGGATAGACTACTTTTCCTTTTTGATGACTTCTTCATCTTTTGGTGACACCACAACCACATTTAAATCTGGAAACACCATTTTCACATTGTTCTCATGTCGGTTGTGTTCTACTTTTTCTTGATTCTAGACAAAGGGATATGAGGATGACGCCCTTGCTTCCAATTTAGTTTGCAAAGACTCTCCCTGTCTACGAAGAAAGTCCACTTCATCCTGGAGTTGTGCAATGAGCGCTCTATGTTGGGACAAAGTTTCCAGGGCAAAGGAAAGAGACAAACTGTGAGAGTCCACTTTGAGAGAGAGCCGATGGGAAAAGGTAAAATTGTCCTCCACCAACTCCTCATATTCTAGCTGCTGAGATTTCTGACGCACTTTCCCATTTTCCATGGTGAGAAAATGAGAGTAGGGATCAAATTATATAATTGATAGATTCTCTTCTGGATATAAACCAACCAAACTTACCAGAGCTGAGCTTAAATTCTAGGAAGCAGGAGTAAGGGGACGCTCTCCAAAGCACACTTTGTTTTTACAAATAATAAAATTGGACGTAGACAAAGATTCAAACTGGAACACAATCAAAATGTAAAGGAGACCAAGAAAACTGGCTAGAAAGTCGACCAAATTGTTTTGTTGGATGTCAAATGACATCAGAGGGATAGGGTCCCCTTTGCCAATTGTTGGCACAGGGGCAGACCCAAGGTTCAGCTCCAAGAGCGCACCAACAAGCCCTAACTACTGGCCCTTTCGGCAACACCTGTGAAGCAGATGCAGTCTCACTCGAAGCAATTATGAGGGGGTTTCAGGATAGAGATGTCTACAACCAAGGGGAATATCAAGTGGATCTAACACAAGAACAACACAACATTCATATATCACTTATCATCTTGATCTACTCCATGCCTCTATTAGATCTACCTTAGCAATGCAATAACAATATATGAATGACAAATACAAAATACCAATCATACACAATACAAAATATACATGGTTCACCCTCTCTCTAGGGCTACGTCCACATAACTATGCTATATTATATTGAGGTAAAACATACAGTTATTGTTTGTGTTCTTAGCTAGAAGATCTCCTTTCTTCTCCTATGATTCTCTCCCCTCCCTGCGCACCCATCTGCAGGGTTGATCTTTGCACCCAGCTGAAGATCTTACAATCTAGAGTGCTCCCATACCCAACACTTCTCTCTCTCGATTCAATACTCACTCTCATCAATAATACACTTGATCTACAATAATAACATACTAACTCAAAAAACCAACCAACCTAGGCCCTTTAGACCTCTATTTATACATTACACTCATTCACCGACATCCTTAGGAAAAAACCTAAGTGTCCAAAACCCTAGATACCAAATCCCTAGGTGTCTAAAACCCTAAGTAAACTTGACCCGTGTTTTTAGGTCTTCGCTAGCCTATCTTTCCTTTCTTCTCACGCGGTGCTCCAAAGCATCCAATGGTGGCTTTTTATGCTTTCTGAGCTATCCACAATCTTTCTTCCTTGCTGACTTGTCATTCTCGATCTCCTTTTCCAACGGCTTGCTTTCTCGGGCTTCGCTCCATCTTTTCTTCTCTTTTTCTCACTTTGACACAATATGAGTTACTGTGCCTTTCGCGAAGTTCGCTTTTTCCTTTTTCTTCTTTGTTATTCACTTCCTTCTATAACCAAGGGACAAAAGGCCCCCAATACTCACCTATGACTCGTCCCGAGGCACTTCGATCTAACTCTTCTGTTGTACTTCAACTTGGGACTACGCAGTGCAACCTTTTCTTTCTCCTTTATGCCTCATGTTCCTCCTTGTGTAGACTGTCTTTTCCATTTCTGGTACCCAACTTCAACTGCACCTGGTACCTAGACCCTTGATCTGTTTGATTTTACTGAGAGCTGCGAGGCAGCTGGTTGTCATAGTACACCTTTAGCCGACTCCCATTCATTAATACTTCCTTCCTTTCTCCATTCAACATCTTTAGTTGTGCAACTCCCCCCTTTGTAACATAAGTGACCTCGTATGGCCCTAGCCAATGCGTTCTAAACTTCCTAGGATTCTTGATGAACTTGTTGTCATAAACCAACACTAGATATCCTTGTCTAAATTCCTTCTTCTTGATGTGCCTGTCATGATAGGCCTTCTCTCTTTCCTTCTGTACTTGTTGATGGAATCCTGCAATGAATCTATCTTCCTCAAGTTATACCAACTACGCAAGCCTCTCTTGAACAAAACTAGTATCATCCATACCTGTAAAGGAAACAATTCTCAGGCTTGGTACCAAATACTCCATTGGAACAACATCTTTGAGACCATAGACCAACTTAAAAGGGGTCAGCATTGTCAACTTATTGCAAGTGGTTCTATAGGCCCATGATACTACTAGTACTCTCAAATCCCAATCATCCTTGTTCACCCAACATATCTTGGTTAGTTTTGTTTCCAAAATCTTGTTGAATTCTTCAACTGTCCCATTTTCTTGTGGATGGTACGGTGTGCTCTTCTGATGGTGGACTGTGAATCCTTCAGTCAAGGCTTCAACTGTCTTATTGATGAAATTTGTACCTTGATCACTCATGAGGATCTTTGGGCATCCAAACCTGGTTATGATGTCATCAAATATGAAGCACGCAGCTGTCGTTGCACTACAGTCCTTGACTACTTGAGCTTCTGCCCATCTGTTCAAGTACTCTGTCACAATGATTATGTACCTTGCTCATGTACGCTCTCCTGGTGGATTTATAGGTCTAACAAAGTTAATGGCCCATTTCTCAAATGCTTGTAGGGTCAATTGTGGTGCTAACGACATTTCATCTCTTCTGGATGGTTTCCCAACCCTTTGGCATACATCACAGGCTTTGGAATAGTCTTTAGCATCTTTGTGTAAGGTAGGCCACCAAAGGCCAGCTCGCAGGACCTTCTACGCAGTTGCTTTCCCTACATAATGTCCTCCTGCGATGCCTTCATGAGATTTTTCCAGGATCAGCGGGCATTCTACCTCCATAACAAATCTTCGCAATATCTCATCTGGTCCCATCTTGTATAGATGTCTAGCTATAAGTGAGAAATCTGTAGCGCGCACTACTAGTTGTTTCTTCTGTGGAATTGTATAATCATTGGGCACCATTCCTGTTGACAGGAACTAGACTATTTCTGTGAAGTGGTCATAAATATTTCTAATAACTAGTAGTTGTGCATCTGGCAGTGTATCTTCCAAATTAGTGGGCTCTTCTCCATGTTCCAACCTCAACAAATGGTTGGGACCCTTATTCATTCTTCCTGGTTTTACTATGATCTGAAAATCATACTCTTGAAACAACAGAATCCATCTGCATATTCGCCCCCCCAACACTGGCTTGTTGACTAGGTACTTCAACGCGAAGTGATTAGTAAACATTTTAAAGTGTCCTCCCAACAAATAGTGGAGAAATTTCTGCAATGCGTACACCATGGCTAATCCCTCTTTTTCAGTAGTGGTGTAGTTAATCTCAGTTGTGGATAGCTTCCTGCTAGCAAAGGGTAACGGGTAGTCAATGTCTCATGTTCCCGGATGTGCTAATACAACTCCTAAAGCGATGGAATATGCATCAACATGTACATGAAACTCCTTGGTCCAATATGGAAAAACCAAAATGGGTGCAGTAACCATTTTCTCTTTCAGTGTGTCGAAGCTCTACTGGCATTCTTCAGTCCAACTAAACTGACAATCCTTCTTCAACAGTTTCTCCATGGGAATTGTGATCTGAGCATATCCATTAATGAACTTTCTGTAGTAGCCTGTGTGTCCTAGCACTATGCGCAACTATTTAACTGTTGTAGGAGGGGGTAGATCAACTATAATGGCGATCTTGGATGGATCTACCAGTTATCCTTTCTTACATAAAATATGTCCTAACAGAACTCCAAATGGGGAAAAGAAAATGCACTTCTTTAGATTCAAAGCAATTTTACACTGCCTGCATTTATCTAACATTAGCCTTAGACATTCAATGCGATTTTTCAACAAACTAAACACAGTCTAGTCATTGAAATATGCTTCTAGAAATTTATGCAAGAATTATTTGAATGCTTCAACCACCACCCTAGAAAATATGGCTGGGGCACTCTTCAATCCGAATGGCATCACTATATATTGATAGGACCCCCATTTTGTTGCAAATGTGGTCTTTTGGCGATCTTCCTTGGCAATCTGAATCTGGTGGTATCCTGAAAATCCATCTGTAAAAGAATATACTTCTTGGCCTCCCACGTTATATAACACTTCGTCAGTGAATGGTGTAGGGAAGGGGTCATGTAAACAAGAATCATTCAGATTCCTGAGATCTACGCAGATCCTGATATCAATTGTATTCTTGTCTTGCACCACCATAGGGATAATCCACTCTGATTCTTCCACAGGTTCTATAATCCTTGCTTCCAGCATTCTGTCAAGCTCAATCTTCACTTTCTCCTTGTATTTAGGGTTTAGTTTGTAAGGTATCTGTTTGACTGGTCTATCATCTGGATTTAAGGTGATCCTCATCTCTCCCATATACCCTTTGATTCCCTTCATATCAGTGAACCTGGTCAGAAACAAGTCCTGATACTCATGCAACAACTCAGTAATCTTGTCAATGGTGGAAGCATCCCAATAATCTCCGACATTGGCAAGCTTTGGTGTCTCCTCTGTTCCAATATTGACTTTCTTGATCTTGATCGGTTGTCCAATAAATGGTAACTCAAATCCTATCCCTTCCACATCTCTCTGGCCTTCTGTTTTGGTGATGTTAACTTTCCTGGGATCATCATCTTCATCCGTATTAATGTTGTAACAACCTTGCAGTTTCTTGAGAGGTGCAGTCCATTCATCCTCTTCTTGTTCTAAGGGAAGGCTGGATACTTCCTCGAATATTTTCTATCTCACAATCTGTAATGCTTGGTCTACTGAAGTAAATTGACTTTTAAATAGGAATGTAGTTATACAATTATGATTCATACCTTCCGAATCTTTAGTGATGAGGCGCAACTCTACTTGGAGGTACCAGTTGATAGGTAGCGTGTCTAGCGTGTTGATGAATTTATGTACCCACTGTTCTTTCAGAATGTCACTCCAAGCCTCTTCGCATCTTTGCACATGGTCCTTTGGGAAGCTTCGACATGTGTAGCAAACTTCGCAGCCTTCTACTTGTGCTGAGAATCGCGTTGTCATTAGAGTACGGAATTGTGTCCAGTCTATGATATTACTTTTGTGCATCCCCCACCTTATCGTTGGTGTGGCTTTCAAGGCCTCATACATTGCCAACAACATTTTTGTGTTGGTACACTTGCTTCAAAGTCTGATAGGAAGGCTTCTAATGGATTCAGACCATAAAAGGTGGGTAGGTTACTTATTGTTGTGCCGATCCAGCGAACTTGTCTGGTTAATCTAGCACATCGCCTTGTAGATACTTCATACATATTATTCTGCCAATTTTCCAGTGCTTCTTCTAAGTCTGATGAGCCCACACTATCACTTCTCCAACTTAGATTACCATCGGCTATAGGGTTAATGTAATCATGTTGTCCGGCGGTTAGCTAGTAGATGTTTTCTAGTGTATATGCGTAGTCTTCTTCTTTGATGGGCTTTGTGTATAGCTGACCTTCATTGGGATATAAAGGTGTAATGAACCTAAGAAAATCACCTTCAAAATTCATATGTCTCTTCTTGAAGTCAACAACAATAGATTTATTGAAGGCCAAGTCAATTCCCAACAATGCGGGGTAAGGGAAATTGTCATCAACTATTTCAATTACCTCAAAAAATGCAAATGTTCTTACTTCGTCAATGTCCACAGGGACATGCTCCAATCATCCAAATGGTTTGACATCTTGCTGATTATCCATCCTAAGCCTAATAGGGGAATAGATCAAATTCAATTTTTCCTTCAGTGCCCAAGTTTTCTTCGTCATGACATTGACCTCTGAACCTAGGTCGAGGACCACATAATCTATCTCATACTCTCCTATTTGAGCATTCATATGTAATTCCTTATTTGTCCTTATATTCTTACCAATTTGGTGTACTTCCCTATTCAGTAGGGGGTCTATCTTTCCTTGCTTGTATTGTCTTATTAAATTTTCTAATTCATGTATAGTGCTTTCATCCCGAATCAACTTAATACAAGTATGTAAAAATTTCATGAGCTTGCTTACCTCTTTTTCTTCCCTCGACGAAGTAGACTGATCAAATGCGTGAGGAATTCCATACTCTCTTACTTATAGTGTTTCTGGATAAGGTATGTTCATAAGAGAAATGGATGGCGGACATACCTTATGAACACTCTCCTTTAATCTATGTTGTTCCTTTCTCTGCTCCGATGCTCTTGCGTCGTTCCAATCACAACAACACAAACCAATCGCAGCAAATGCAGATTAATGTATTCAATACCTAGTCTATACATGTGATCAAGGAATCATGTAATAAGATGACATCATCATTATGGGAAAGGGACATATTACTGTATTGCATTAATGAAAGAGAAACTTACAACCTGAGCCTTGATGTCGTAGGTTTCCTTTCGATGGCTCCTAGCTTTGACACACACACTTGCTCATGCATGAAGAAGTTCAACCACATATGATGACCTTGCTATTGTCTCTTACTGCTGTAGCATCAGTCCTCCTTACAGTCTTGCACCAAATCTCCAATCAATCTCTTGCTAGCTTGCTTCTATCTTCTCTAGTTAACCATTTCCATGAGCAATCTCTTCAATATATAGGAGAGGGTTGATTAGTTACTTGGATAGGGAATAATCCCAAGATATCTGGAAAGTCAGTATCTTGC